>JALQPE010001922.1:0-16180 GCA_030407315.1 Asparagopsis taxiformis
TATTTTGTAGTATACGTGGCAATTCCGAAATTGCAATATTTACGTTTTTCCGCGGAATTCGAATCTCGGCGGACACGACCGGCGACAGCAATGCACGAACATTGCTGGCGCATGCGCGCGCGCAACCGGCACACGTGTGCAACGAACGTACTGGCAACGGCCAACGGACCAACGGGTCCCTACGTGTGACCCACAAGGTCCTTTCCCATTCGGGGACGTTACGAACAGTGTTTACACTGTAAAGCGATGCCATCGTGGCCATATAGGTATTGGCATCGTGCCGGGAGGGAAAGGGGACAAGACAACGATCGAGCAACGGCTCTAGTCTACGACTGACTTCTACGTTTTACGTTTACGTTTTGCCTAACGAGGCTTCGTCTCCGTCGAGCTGCGTACTCCCTACCCATCGCCGCACGTAAGGCTGATTGCGTGTAGTGCCTCCGGGCTTGGTTGAGAGCGCCTCCGGTGACGTACCACCTCGTTTGCTAACGTAATCCTCGCGTGGATTGTTGCGTCGTGACGCTCGTGTCTACTCGCTAACCACTCTACCTCCTACCGTTCTAACATACAGTCAAAACACCAGCGGGTGGACTGCTCGTTTCGTTTCGTAAGGACAGCGTGTCCGTAGCTCGTACCAGCTATCTAGAACTAACGTGGTTCCACACTGGTCTCTCGACCTAGAAGTTGCTACGAGCATAACGACAACCAACGAGGTTGAGCTCTTTTACGTTAACGAAAAGCTACGTGCTACAGACGACGGTCTATGAATTACGCTGTGTCGAATTCCAGCGCGTCGCCCAGGCAACCGTTGCCAACGTCAGCGGACGCCGAAGCCGACGTGGCCTTGTCAGCAGAAGCGATCTTCGCGACTGATCGATCTATCCCGCCGGATATCGAGGCGATCGGCCAGCTACCACGTACGGTAAGCCCGTTTGAGTCCGTGAGTATGGACCCCGCAACGCGCGGTCAGCTCAACGAAGGGAACGTGACTCCCACGGCACTACGTGTAGTGTACGAAGACCTTCGAGGTCACATCGAAAGGGCGAGCGACGCGGCCGTCGACGAAGCCGTAAGGCAGAGACTCGGAGTCTCGGAGCGCGAAGCTCGTGCGTTACGTGAACGCTCAGCGACCCTCGAACGGGAAAACGAAGATTTACGAAACCGCCTCTCCGCCGTGGAGGGAAGACTCGACTCGTTTGTCGTAGTATTCAACGAAATCGTCGCCGGACGTTCCGCTCCGCCGAGCGGAAGCGATCCGAATTACGAAGGCTCGCGCGCCTATAACTCGCAATCCTCCCCGGCCGTTCCGGGAGGATACCCACCAACACCCGGTCCGACGACCCCGACAACGTACGGAAGGGGGGCGACAGTGCAACGAGCCATCGCCCACCCCGACGAGACGCCACGAAGGCAATTACGTTTTAACGATACGCCAGACCACGCGCGGTCGGCGGACGCAGCACGTGCTGCGCAATTCGATACGAGAGCTCCCCCGCCACGTGAGACGTACATTCCGTGGCTGGGTACGTTCGGCACGACGGACACGCGAGTCCACGAAAACGAACGTGCCGACGCGGTACGCTTACCAGGGAACGCCCTCGGACCCGTTTGCCACGCGTTGGCAGAGCACACGACAATGCTCGACGCATTTGCGAACGTGGTGTCGTACCGCATGTACCGACTTAACGATGTACGTGAACATCTCTACGTGAACGAGAGTCAAAGCGTACATAAGCTCAAACGTGAGCTGGAGGGACTTTTCCCTACGTTAAAGCCGTTCTCCGGCCGGAATCCGATTACGTTACTCGGATTCCTCGCCCAAATACGTGATGGGTTCAGCACACTCGGAGTGTGCGAGGGAGTGGCAGTACGTGCGCTGCACTTCTTCCTCGAAGGGGACGCCCGACGGTTCTACGATTCCCAGTGTACGACTGGTGTGATCACGACTGATCCGACGAAGAGGTTCTCGTGGCCTCACGTAATCAACGCGTTGATCAAACGATACCTGCAAGACGACGTGCTGCAGGAGGCCTACGAAAAGGTCACGATGATCACGCAGAGTCCTAACGAGGACGAGAATCAGTACGCTGATAGACTCGACACCGCCACGCGGGCGTGTAACTACGTGTTTACGGATCGACTCCTCGTTCACCACTACGTACGTGGTTTGCTGCCCTCGACGCGGGCAGCAGTGACGGAACGACTCCGGTCACTCCCCGAACGAGAGAGGAACGACCTCACCGTTGTGAGACGATTGGCGACGGCCGAAGGAACGACCTTCCGTGCACGTACGGCAGCTGTCGCGTCAGCCGCGAAACCGAAAGTGCGGTTTCCGGTGAAGCCTACGTTGGCTATTTCCGACCACGAGTCGAGGAAGTTCGCGGACTACGATGAGTCCGCGTACTTACGTAATGAACGGGCTAACGAGCCCAGTTACCACGATGGTAACCCGAACATCCCCGCGAGGGACGACGACGACGTGTCGCTCGCTGCGGTTCACGTTGCCGAGAATTTGGAGGCGATCCTCTTCACGAACGGGCCGCCGCCCAACGATACGAAAACGGCAAACGAAAAGCCGGACGAGCTCGAAGCTCGATTGAACCGTCCATGCGAGGACGTGCCGAAGCTCACGAGCGAGCAGACGCAATTGGCGCACTCCGTAATCCCGAATGATTACTGGACGCTGTCGTGTTGGTCATGCCGCGAAGATGGCCACTCGACGTTTACGTGTCCGCGTCTGACGCCAGATCAACGGATCTTTTTCGCGTACAAGTACTACCTCTTCCACGTGAAGAGCAACCCACGTCAGGCTGAGTACTTCCGCCAACGAATGGCCAAGCGTAACCAGGAACGACCTGATGAGCGAGGGAACGTGACCCCGCGGAGGTACGGCACGCCGCCTACGATACTCCGAAACCCCAATCGTGACGGGGGAAGGCCCTTCGACAGGCGCCGCGGCGACTTTCGTAATGACCGACGTGACCCCCGCCCGTGGGCGAACGAACGAAATGGCCAGCGTAATGGCCGCAGCGGAGTCTACGTGACGACCTCCGCTGACGAAACACCACTCGAGGTGGAAACGAGTCACGATGACGAACGAGCTTCGTGGGCTCACGACGACAACGTGTCGAACGGCCCCGCGCCGGGAAACGACCAGGCGATGTAGGTCACGAGCCACCCACATCGCCTGAACCCTTACGTAAAGGGGGACGACCGACGTCGATGATTGGTCCTCCGCAGGCTCACCGATGAACGAGAGTTACGTAAAGCTCACGGCCGCGAAGGCCAACTCGAGTCACACGACACCCGACGTGGGGGAAGAAACGAAGTCCGACGGGACGAACGAACCTCACACGAAGAGGAAGCCTCGCAGACGAGCGAGACGCGCTACCCGGAAGCACGACGCTTCCGAGCGCGAGAAAGCCAAACACGCGGCTTATACGAAGCGTGTCGACGCAAAAGAAGCCATACGGGCTCACACGATGAAGCGACGAACCGCTAGCGAAGACGTAGACCGCGCGCCGGTCAGGACCGAACCGTTGGTCCTCGACGGGCATACGTGCCTACTTGCGTCGAAGCATTATATCGTATCCGGAACGATCGGACTAGACCTCAACGTGATGAGGGCGATTACCATCGCGATGGATACGTGCAGCGGCTACAACTTGATACGAACAAGTTTACTACCCTACGACTGGGTCGACCGCTGTCTACGTGACGAAGAGCTACCGAAGCTCGGAGACGCCAACGGGCGACGTTTGCCTATCGAAGGCGCCATCCTGCTTCGTGTCAGGCTGGGGAACTCGCTGTTCCGCGTAAAATTCTTCGTAGCCAACACGCTGGCTGTCCCCGTTATAATGGGCACGTCGTTCATGTCGAAGCATGTCGATGCTATACGCTGTCGAGCGCAGACAATCGACCTCCATCGGGGGGATACGATACCCATTATCGCGGAGGGCGATACGACGACTCCGTACGAGGAGGGGGAGGAGACGAATCCAAACGTGGAGCCCCCGAAACGCCGCGAGCGTAACGCGGCCTCGAATAGGCCGAGCCGAACGTTCTCGGTTCGCCTGACGAAGTACACGCGTGTACCGGCGATGTCGCAACGGACCGTCAACGTGACGACGGATGCGACCGGACTCGTGTTCCTCGAACCGAAAGCGTCGGTGCAATTCCGGCATGGGCTGCGCATAGCCAACGGAGTGGTCGACGTAGGACCGAGAGAGACGTTCTCTATCATCGTGTCGAACTTCACGAAGAAGGACCGCGAATTGCCGAAAGGCGCAACGATTGCGTACGCGGTACGCTCCCCGTTGGGAATCGTCCCACTCAAGCGTGAGGGCGGCGAAGCCCTCGCGAAGGTTTTGAACCTACCGCTAGTCGACGCGACGACGCGGACGAATACGAACGGGTTGGGCGACGAAACGCCAGACCCGTTGGTCAACGAAAAGGGGAACGACCCCGCCACGGATTGGCAGTCGACAATCGATTTGTCGCACCTCGACGACGAGGATTTACGAAAGCGCATCAACGAGATGCTAGCTACACATTCGTCAATGTGGACGAGCGGACGCCTCGGCGAAATCAATGCTACGGAGCATCGAATCGAACTCGAACCGGGCACGCGGCCCATACGTTCAATGCCCTATCGTCAGGGTCCGGCTTTACGTACGATAGCCGAGGAGCAGATCACGAAGATGCTCAACGAAGGGGTTATCGAACCCGCGTCCAGCGAATGGGCGTCACCAATCGTGTTGGTGCCGAAGAAGGACGGATCCTTACGTTTCTGTGTCGATTACAGGCGTTTGAACGCGAAAACGATCGCTGATTCGTACCCGCTTCCTCGTATGGAAGACTGCCTCGATTCGTTGGGCGACGCCGCCATCTTCACGACACTCGATTGTAACGCCGGTTACTGGCAAGTGCCCGTCTCCGCCGAGGACCGTGATAAGACAACGTTTACGTCTTTCATGGGAACGTATCGCTACGTGCGAATGCCATTCGGGCTACGAAATGCCCCCGCTACGTTTCAGCGGACGTTGGACATCATCCTCTCCGGAGTACGTTGGCAATCGTGCCTGGTCTACTTAGACGACGTAATCGTCTTTTCGAAAGACCTCGAGTCTCACCTGGGTCACGTTGACCAGGTGCTTTCCCTGCTACGCGCAGCGGGAGTAACGTTAAAGCTCACGAAGTGCTCGTTCTTTCAACCACGAGTTGACTACCTGGGGCACGTGATTACCCCAGGGAAGCTGCACGTCGCAGCTCGGAACAAGGAAGCCTTTCGTACGGCTACGTTCCCACGCGACAAGACGCAATGTCGATCGTTTTTGGGCGCGGCCAACGTTTACCGCCGTTTCGTAAAGGCGTATGCCGAGATCGCTCGGCCACTCAACACGATGTTGAAGAAGGACGCTTCCCCCGATTGGACGAACCAACAACGCGCAAACGAATGCGTTCGAAACGTTGAAGACAATACTGGTGTCGCCACCAGTATTGCACCTTCCGAAGGCGGGACGTCCGTTCATGATCGATACCGACGCGTCGGCGTATCAGCTGGGAGCTACGTTGCTCCAGCAGCAAACGAAGATAAGCCCAACGAATGGGTGCCGATTGGGTACTGGTCGAAGACCCTTAACGAAACCGAACGCGGTTACTCGGCAACGGAGCGCGAGTGCTACTCCGTCGTTTGGGCGATAACGTCGCTCCGACCCTACGTAGAGGGTCAACGATTTACCGTACGTACGGACCACGAAGCCTTACGTTGGCTGATGACGTTAACGGACGCGTCCGGACGACTACTACGATGGAGGCTACGCGTTGCCGAATTCGATTTCGAAGTCACGTACAGGCCTGGGCGCGTGCACCAGGTACCTGACGCTTTATCACGTGTGATATCTACGTATGACGACGGTCGACCCGTCGACGATGACGTACCATCGTACGGGGACGCGGTCCTCGTGACGACTCGCAGTCGGCGACAACCCACACGAAATGGGCAAGGACGAACGACGTCCGTACGTAAAAAGGCAACGAATGCCAGGGGTCACGACGACCCGTCGAACGAGACTCGTGATGAACGAACATCAGCCACGACGGCTGGCCACGATGGCCTCGAGTTCAACCGCGACGCGTCGCTCGATGACGTTCTTGACGAGGAACCGGATTTCCTCGACGAACAGCGCGCTGCTGAAGACGATTCGGCACGCGTGCCACCAGCTGACGTTCAGCTTCCCATTACGAGGGACGAGCTTATCGAAGCTCAACGCGAGGACGCGTTCTGTCAAACGATACTGACACGACAGTCCGAGACGCAGGACGCTGCATTCTTCGAAGGCCACGATGGCCTACTCCGACGCCGGAACCCTCACGATGAGGAACGTACACAAATCGTTGTGCCGGCTTCGTTACGGCCGCGGCTGCTGGAGTTAACGCACCACCACGTCCTCGCTGGACATCCCGGGCAAACGCGTATGTACTATACCCTACGGAGGACGTACTACTGGCCCGCGATGGCCGCCGACATCCACGCAACGGTACGAAACTGCGTTGGATGTGCGAAGAACCGCGTGAAGCTTCGCAAACGGACGAACCCGTTACGTTTATTCCCGGCCACGGAGCCGCTGCGAGACCTATGTATCGACATACTAGGTCCGCTTACGAAGACCACGCGTGGCAACCGATTTATTCTCGTGATAACGGACCGCTTCACGAAGCTGACTAGAGTCGTACCTCTACGTAATATCGATTCCGCCAACGTGGCGAGCGCGTTCGTCAACGCGTGGGTCTTCTCGTATGGACCCCCACGGACGCTCATAAGCGATAACGGAAAGCAGTTCGCTGCTAAGTTTTTCCAGCGCGTCTGCAACGAGATTGGCGTACGAACGTCTTTACGTCGACGTACCACCCCCAAACGAACGGGCAGGTGGAGCGCTACAACAGGACGATCCTGGCGATGCTGCGCAATTACGTGAACGAAAACCAGAACGACTGGGATCGATACGCATCGGCGTTAACGTTTGCGTACAACACGCATGTGCATTCGAGCACGGGCACGACGCCCTTCGATTTGATTCTCACGAATCCACCGCCACCGTTGGCGCTACACACGTCGGTAACGAACCGCGAACTACCCGACGGGGGAGGGCGAGCCACTTACGTTCGTGAGCTCGCCACAACGATGGATAACGCGTATCGAACGCTGAAGGCCGCGCAGGCACGTTATAAACGAAATTTCGACAAACGAGTCCGTGTCTCGAATCGAAACATCCGCGCGGGAGAATACGTATTCATCGACCCGACGGACGGGACCACGAAGGGCACGAAGCTCGGCAACCACGCGTTGGGACCGTTCCGCGTACTACGTAACGACGTACGAACGTTCGTCATCCAACGAGGAGACGTAGTTGAACGTGTCAACTCGGACCGCGTTGCGTACGCGCCAACGCCGGCGAACGCGCCCCCGCCGGAGCCATACGATGCCACCGAGGCAGACCTCGACAAGAACCGCGACGGTCCGGCGTATGTAGTAGACGACCTACTCAACCACCGCGTGAACGAGGACGGAACGTTAGACTTCCTCGTGAAGTGGGTCGGGTATCGTAACCCTACGTGGGAGCCCCGCCGGAACGTATCTGAAGAGAGCGTCTCTCGATACTTCGCACGCGTGCGACGAGCAACAACGTGAAAGGCCACGACGGCCCCCGAAAACGCACACGAGCGTCGGGTTAAGCGCACGCGTGCGCGACGTTGCACGATGCAACAAACGAAGGCGACGAGCCGCACGAACGAGAAGCGAAGGCACAACGAGTGGCCGGGACGTCCACCCTTGCGTTGGGGGGGGCGCGATGCGTGCTAGAGCCGTCGCTCTTTTCGTTTTCGACACCATACGTTGGTGGAGGCACGAGCGCCAACGAAAGATTGGACGACGAGTCCACGCGCGGACGATTCACACGATGTGAAGAGCCACGACTGGCTCGACAGTGTTGACCGTCCCACGGGCAAAGGTGACGACACCACGGGCCACGGACGGACAACACGTCAGATTTTTCGCGCGAAAAATTATACGTGGGCCAGCGGGCCATGGACGCACGGTACGAAAAATCGGGCCGATTACAGTGCGCTAATCCGGCCAAATCTCGGGACACGCGTGCCCCGAAAATTTCGTAATTTCGGCATGTCACGTGAGCCATCGTACGTCCCCGTGGACAACCGCTGACAACGAGTCGCATCGACCAACGAGGTCAACGCCAAACAGCTCGCGAGCTAACGGCAACGTGACGCCGGAAGGCGGAGAAACGACGTAGGACGGACGCGTCCCCGGCGAAGATGGCAACGGCCTCATTACGAACATCCCGCACGAAGCGGAACGAAGCTATACGTTAGCTGACGAATTAGACCAACGGGTCTCAGCGCACGAAGCGCGCGAGTAAAGCGTGCGAACGACGAGCCAACGAGGCCGCGACGAAGGACGGCGAACCGTATCGCCATCGTGAGGCACGACGCCGAACGCGGTAGCCACGTACGGCAACCACGGAACGACACAACGGTGTCCTGCCACGCGGGCATAACGAACGACGCGCGGAAGCGAAAAGCCCGCCGGCCAGTCGAACGCACGTAACGAAACACGAATACGCAACGGCGTACAAGCTGGTAGCCAACGTAAACGGCACAGCTGAAGGCAACAAGCCGACGAAAAGTTGGCTCACGTAACAGCCTCAAACGCCCGCGGGCATGCGAAACGACTTCGTCAATCGCGTCCCCGTCGGGTTCGCAAGTCGAATGAACGAATACGCAACGGCGTAAAGGTCGAGCATTACGTATGCCCAGGTGCACGTCGCACCACATAACGAACGAGCTAACGAAACGCTCCTCGGACGCCGCGGCGAACGACGCCGCCACGCGAAACGGACTAGCGCAACGATTGCGCCACCGGCTAACGTGAAGCCGCGGGAACGTGAAGCGCGACGGCGCTAACGGTGTTAACGGCTATACGAAAAGCCAAGCCCGCCGGCAAAAACGTTGTCTACGGAACTGCGACGCACCACGACGCACTGCCGCGTACACGCAACGGCGTGAAACGTCAAGCCAACTCACGCGCGAGTCGGCCTGACGCTTAGCGAATTTTCCGTCCAGCTCATCGGAGCAAATTAAAATTGGCACCGACGTGCTACGTGCCAGAGAGCTCGAATGCTCAACGAAATTCGACACCCGACGGGGTTATCCGCACGAGGAACGACGGCGGAAACGAATTCCGAGATAGTTACAAAATGATAACGCCACTGGCCAACGTGAAGCCGCGGCAACGCGAAGCGCGACGGCGCTAATGACGTCAACGGCTATACGAAAAGCCAAGCCCGCCGGCCACCACGTCGTCAACGAAACCGCAACGTACTGCGACGAATTACTGCGTACACGCCACGGCGTAGAACGTCAAACCGACTCACGCGCACGTCGGTCTGACGTTCGACGAATTTTCCGCCAAGCTCATCGGAGCAAAATTAAAATTGGCACCGATGTGCTACGCGCTAAGGAGCTCGAATGCTCAACGAAATGCGACACCCGACGGGGTTATCCGAACGAGAAACGACGGCGAAAACGATTCCTGAGTTAGTTACTAAATGATACGCGCGCCAACGGGCTCTAAGATCGAGGTTAACGTACCACTCGCAGTGAAAAGCCGCCGCTACGCGCCGCCGCTTTGCCGAATAATTGCGTGTGATACGAACCTGCCAACGGGCACGCGCCGCCGCGAACTCGAAGCACGGGCTACGTAAGCCATACGACACCCGACGGGGTAGACGCCACAACAAAAAAATTGTGGGGAGGGGCTTAACGCTAACCCCTCCTCTCCTGCAGACGACCTGCCAAACGCAAATTACGAAGCTCAACGGAGCCATGCGATTACGCAAAGAAACAAGACGAAGTTTACGAAGCAATACGATGCTAGAGCCGACGTGGCCTACGAACTAACCTAGGAACGACCTAGTAGCGACGAGAACGCTTGCCCGCAGGGTCATACGGACCAGGGCCTTCGCCGCGGCTATCGTGGCTGCGGCTGCGACTGGGCTGAACGAAGCCCGGCGCGTACGGATCGACGGTCTGCGTGACCACGGGGGCTCGCTCGCGACGAGACGCGGGATCCCTAGCGTAAGGATCCGCAGTCCCGTGACTGCGCGTATCCGAAGGGCGCGCCGGAGCGGGGTCGCGTGGCAGGTACGCCGCTGCGTGACCATACCCGACGGGGTCGCCGAAGCCGCCGCCACTCGCGTAACCGTACGGTTCATTACGAACGCCAACGGGCGGCGCGTAACTACGAGTCGCCGCGGCGAGACGCTCGGAAATCGCGCGTTCCGTTGCCAAGCGGGCAGTCAGGTCCAACGTCTGGGCCCTGAACTCTTCGGCTGCGCGAGCCACGGACGAGATGAGGGAACGGATAACCCAGCCGTCCGCACGAGGCGGAGCGGACATCGACGTACCGAGAAGCCGACGGGCATCCTCATCGGAGACGCGGTCGTCCAGGCTAACGAAGCGTGGCGCGCGTTCGGCCGGCGTGGCCACATCGGACGACCGACCTGGGCAACGTTGCCCCCTCCCGTAGCCTCGCGTGGCACGACCTCTCGAGGACCCGGCGCACGCGGCGCTTCGTTTTGATGGCCACGACGGCCAGAACGCGTCCCTCGGGGGCGCTCGTTGCCCCCGAGGCCGCCGAAATAACCGGCACGATTGCCACGACGGCGTTCGGAACGGGAAGCGACCCGCGGCACGTAAGCCCCATCGCTACGAACGGGACGAACTCCTGGTTATCGCCGCTTGCGTAATCGGGCGTATAACCCGATACTCCGGCCCCAACGCAAGGGCGCCGCGAGCCTCAGCCAACGCGCTGGTAACGGAGACAAACGTGTCGGAACCGTCCACCGGGATTGCACGAAGCATCTCGTAGTCGGCCAGGAAGTCCAACGTGGACTCCGGCAGTAGGCACGCGCGCCCGAACACACGACGTTCCACGAACAGCGAGCACGCGAGCATCGCTGCGTGTTCGATTCCACGGCCATGAGGAAACGTTCCTTCACGGGGGCAGGCGCGTCCTTCACGGCATCGGTGAAATAATGTACCACGCGTGGTAACAACGTGGACGACCCACGGGGGTACGGAAACTCCTCTACTACTTCCGGCAACGGCGGGAAGTAGAGCTCGCTCGGGACGACCCACGGAGCTGACGCGTGCGACACACGATAGTCGTCCGCGTTCACGTGGCGGAGCGCGAAGTGGTCGTCGTACGACACGACGCTTTTGGAGATGACGCTCAACGAAAGAGCAGTCTTCCATTCGGCACGTTGCCTTTCGGAAAGTGTCCGCGGACATACGAATACGGACGCCACCGAGATGAACGGCGGTTCCTCGGGCGTCCCCTTCCACAGGAAGGCGTCCATACGATCGACGTAGATCGCGTCGTTGACGTCACGCAACCACGAGCGGTCGCAACGTATCGACGCCGGGATCTGGTAACGTTCCGATCCCGGCGGCCCGTTGGCGAAACGACGCCCGGCTGCCCGCCCCCACGTATCCTCGGCGGAACGCATATAGTCGACGACCGCGCGGGCGTCCAGACGATCTCTGGCCAACGTGGCGAGATCGTCATCCGTGATACCCACGCGGGGCAACGCAGCCCACGCGTGGGTCAGGACGCCTACGTTTAGCGCCGCACCGCCACGTGAGGCGGTGCCGACTGTCCCAACGGGGTCACCACCCTCCGGCGAGGGTCCTGGCGAGGAGAACGCGGCGAGCCATCACGACGAGGCACGCCCGTGCGGGCCGCCGCCACAGCACGACGCGAACGAGCGGCCGCTGCCATCGCGGCTACACCCATCGACGGGGCCGCGGCATCCGGAATGACGGGTGACGAATTCCCCGAGTCGGACGCCGTTGCGTCATCATCACGTGGGGCACGGCCCTAGCAGCCTCGGCAGGCGTCACGGAAGCCACCAGGCGAGACGGAGCCATCGGGCGAGACGAAGAGGCGACGGCCTGCGAAGCAACGGCTTGACCCGCCCTAACGGATGGGGCGGGCGCGACGGACGCTTCCGTCGCTGGCGGCGCACCGGCCCCGACGAGGGAGGGAGCGCCCTGCGAAGGGTTCTCGCTCCACCTCCAGCAGAGCCGGCGGGCCGCGGAGTGTGGGTATCGGTACTACGCGTAGTGACCATCGTGGTCAGCTGTACGCAACGAAGACGAACGTGCAACGAGCACGAAAACGAGAGCCACGCGGGCTAAACGGAACAAGAGAACGAAAGGAACGGAGGTAGTAGTACCCAGCGGGGGAAAAGGTAAGGGAGAACGAAAGGCAACGGCCTGGATGACGATGGTGAGAGGAAGGGTGAGCGACGATCGCTATCACGTTAAGCCGCGGCTTAAATAACCTTCGGACGACCGTTGTCGTAATGCCCGCTGGCAGATTCACGAAAGGGCCGCGGCCTGCGCTCGTATCGCGCTGAATTGAAGCACACCCGCGTGGTGGAATTGGACACTGCATTCGTTGCAGGGAAACGCCTAAGCGAGGCATTGACGTACGACGCCAACGGGCGGGCCGCGATGATTACGAAAGAGCCGGAGCGCACGCGCGCGCTCCGGCGCCGTGGCGATTCGATCAGCCAACCGGGCCGCGTACGTTTAAACGAGATTTTCGGGACAACTGCCACGTCCGCAGTTGTACCCGAAAAGGCGCCACGGCCCCGTGTCTCAGGCGCGTCCTGACGGGCCTCGCGTGGCCGGGACGTCCACGTGTGGGGGTGGGGCTGTGTAGTATACGTGGCAATTCCGAAATTGCAAATATTTACGTTTTTCCGCGGAATTCGAATTTCGGCGGACACGACCGGCGACAGCAATGCACGAACATTGCTGGCGCATGCGCGCGCGCAACCGGCACACGTGTGCAACGAACGTACTGGCAACGGCCAACGGACCAACGGGTCCCTACGTGTGACCCACAAGGTCCTTTCCCATTCGGGGACGTTACGAGCAGTGTTTACACTGTAAAGCGATGCCATCGTGGCCATATAGGTATTGGCATCGTGCCGGGAGGGAAAGGGGACAAGACAACGATCGAGCAACGGCTCTAGTCTACGACTGACTTCTACGTTTTACGTTTACGTTTTGCCTAACGAGGCTTCGTCTCCGTCGAGCTGCGTACTCCCTACCCATCGCCGCACGTAAGGCTGATTGCGTGTAGTGCCTCCGGGCTTGGTTGAGAGCGCCTCCGGTGACGTACCACCTCGTTTGCTAACGTAATCCTCGCGTGGATTGTTGCGTCGTGACGCTCGTGTCTACTCGCTAACCACTCTACCTTCTACCGTTCTAACATACAGTCAAAACACCAGCGGGTGGACTGCTCGTTTCGTTTCGTAAGGACAGCGTGTCCGTAGCTCGTACCAGCTATCTAGAACTAACGTGGTTCCACAATATTGTATACTGATGTCGGTTCCTAGTATTCCCGCCGAACGTACTAGAGAAAGTGGATGTCGGGTCCTAGTATTTCCGCCAAACGTACTAGAGAAAGTGAGTCGGGTCCTAGTATTCCGCCAAACGTACTAGAGAAAGTGGATGTCGGGTCCTAGTATTCGCCTATGTACTAGAGAAAGTGGATGTCGGGTCTCTAGTATTCCGCCATATGTACTAGAGAAAGTGGATGTCGGCCCTAGTATTCCGCCATATGTACTAGAGAAAGTGGACGTCCGCATCCAAAAAATTTTATTTTTTTTTCGGACGCGGACGTTCATTTGTTCTAGTAAATCTCGGGGCCGACTAGGACCCGTACTAGAGAGATGGACGTCCGCGTCCACTTCCGAAACACAGACGTACACCCGGCAATACTGACTCATTTTCGAACGAAAGTCCTTTGCGAGAGCCTGCCCTTCACTTTCCTGCTCTTCTGTCGCATGGGGTGGTGGTGACGGGGGAGACGGCCTTGGGCAGTAAGACTGGTCCTCCCGGTCCAAGTTGAAGCCTGGTTGTGTGTCTTGTCGACGGAACCAAACCTCTACCTCCTGTGTTGCGACGAGTGGGAGTGTCATCAACCGGCTTGGGGACCTTTTCTGCGTCCGCGGCTTGTGGTGCCGGGCGGAGGACAGCCATAACGTCTTCGTCGAGGGTGTCAAAGTACGCTGGCAGCTTGTCCGGATTTCCGCTTGACAAGTATATTTCCAGCGCCCCCCAGCGGTCGGACTCCGGCCAGGTGTACAGGTCCGGGTTGACGATAAGAAACTGCAACCTGTAGCAGGTAGAAAATCCGCTAGAGCGGCAAACCACCCGACAGGTGTCCCGAGCCTCGGTAGAGGAAGTGGTAGAGCAGATGAACCTTATAGGTACCCAGCGGGTAGTCTCGTGAGAGAGAAGGTGCCGTTACCCGGAGGGGGTTGTGTGACAAAGGGGTGCTCACGCGAGAGGCGTATTAATGGAGCAAGATGACGTAATCCGTCGAGCTGTTGGCTAACCCTAAGGTTTTCCCGGGAGGGGGTTGAACATAGGTATGCGAACACTGTTCCTGTGGGTCGTAATTCCACTTGAGTTTACGTTACTCTAGAAACCGTGCCTACTGGCTATTCCAGTGGCCGTTTTATACTAAGTCTACTGTAAGCTAGGGTTAGTGGTTAGGATAAATATCCAGTTAGTGACCAATCAGAACCCAATTACTGGCGCTCGCCTACCCGCGAGGTCATTGCCAATAGGCTTACATTGTAATGTATGGCTGATCAGCCTAAGTTAAAATTTGCCCCTTGTGGGGTCTTGGCCGGGGCCGATAGGCCCGGGTGGGGTTATTTGTCAGCCATAGCTGGTCCTAAGTATAGGAAACACGCCAGTTGGCTGGTGCCTTCTGATTGGCACAACCCGTAAGTGGGTACCCAATAGGGAAGCGACACGGCCGATCAGCGAGGACCGCCAGGCGGTACGACACGGCCCCCTCCTGAGAGATTTGTCGTCCGACAAATTTGATCAATAAAAATTACAATTTTTGGCTGTGGCCGTTGCATTGTGCAATTCAAAATTTTACCGCGCGCGGCGCGTGCACACTAAATGTGTTGTCCATCCGACTCTTCCCGAGTTCCGCCCGACCGTTTCCTATTGAATCAATACCTGTTTCAGGTTCATCATCGTCCTAACGCAACACAGCGTATTCACCCTTCGGTGTCCAACTACGTCCACGCGATTCGCGTCCTTTCCATTATCCCTCAAAGGGTTTTTGCGTCCATCTGCTAAATAATTAGCCGCGCGATCGCACGAGCGGTGCCAATTCGAGGCTTGCATTCGCCGTTTCGGCCCATTGCCTCGCGATCCCCCTTCGTGGGTTGAATAGCGCAGCTCCCTCCCGGAGACTTAAGCCAATAGGCCACTTGTTCGACCCGCTTCAGGGTTTTTATCAACGTCCGCCATCGCCTCTACTGGCTTTTAGGATGACCCCTCGTGCTCCGATTCAATTCGAATCCTCTGAAGAGGAAGGAGACAATATGGGTTCGCCCAACCGTCCTACCACACGCTCCAGCGTTCGCCGTCACCGACTCGCCACCAGGCTTCCTCTTCCCGCACCGGGGTCCCGCCTACACCGGCTAAGTCTTCGTCGACTTCAGCGCCACGCGTGCCGTCAGCCACCGCGGCTCAATCGCAAACGCGAACGCGTTCGACTGCCGCCAAAGGCACCGCTGATCCAGCGTCGCCTGCTGGCAAGGTTGCGAGTGCGCAGCACGTTCCGAAGAGACGGTCCCCCCTACCAGGGCTAGCGCACCAGAGCGCGACTCTGTTCCGGCTGAATCGCCTGCTTCCCGAAGCCTTCCACCCCAGTGGCAAGTGTCAAACCGTCATCGGTTAATCCGCCGTCACGCGAAGGTGAGTCATCGAAGGCCGCCGGCCCGTCCCAAGGGGAGCCATGCCGGCCGACACCGAGGAGGTGATAGAAGTCGTCGCCGAGGGAGGCGCTACGCCCAGGCCAACAAGGCAGCCGAATGTCAGGCCCTTCGCCAGTTCGCGTCCGATTACTTCTCGTCCTTCCCGCCCGGCGGCTCGTACCTCTTCTGGTCATGACGCTTCAGCGAATCCCTATGAGACTATGGCCGCCGCAACCAACAGATACTGGCGGACGCTCGAAAGCGTAGGGAAGAGAATTGCGCGAGGCTGCTCGAGCAGAAGC
>JALQPE010001923.1:0-36238 GCA_030407315.1 Asparagopsis taxiformis
GTCAGTCGTCACCAGAGAGGCTGGGATGCTGAAGGCGGAGGAGTAGAGAAATGGGGGAGAGGTGAATTGAAGCCAGACTGCTTACAGCTTTGGCCAGTTCCGGCGGGGTGCTGGACAGCAAAGTCATCGTTACGATGACTTTTGCTGTAAGAAAACAAATCATTACAGCAGCCATGATGTCTTTCCGGGTAAAAAATTGTGGCCGCTGTAATGAAACGTTTTCTTACAGCAAAGTCATCGTAACGATGACTTTGCTGTAAAGAAAGAAAAAACATTATCAGCGGCCACAATTTTTACACGGTAAAATTTCTTGCTGATTTTTTACCCGGTAAAAAATTCTTCGGCCACTGCAAGGAAACGGTTCCTTACAGCAAAGTCATCGTTACGATGACTTTGCTGTAAGGAACCCTGGTAAACGGCTTCGGCTGTAAGCAGCAGGGAGTTTCGTCCTTCTCTCATCCTGGTAAAGGTAAGAAGCGAAGTTTGAAGTCGGGTAAATTGCTCAGCAAAGGTCTGTACGGCTGTGAGCAGCTCTCAGGAGTATTTTACCTCACGTGGTCTCTGTTCAGGTTATACCCTGTATATATATAGGTAGCCTAGTGTAGGTGGGAAGATAGACGAAAATTCTACAAATAATTTATCACAGTGACGGCTCTCGTAGTCGAAATCTGCGCGTTGTCAAGGGTTGAAACTAGTCTCCCCCTACGGCCTAGCTAGTAAAATCATATAACGTTGTAGACTAATATTAAAAAGTAGCAAGCAATCTGCTGAGTAGCACTAAACTATGAGATGAAGGACAGATGTATAGATGAGAACTGAAAAATGGGCTAAGGTAACAATGTTGAGATGAGAAAGACAGAACTTTATAGCAGGGAACAGTAGTATAGGTTTTAATACTTCTGATATGCTATCTATTGCTCCTATCGTACTTGTAATATTCGACGGTGTGGATGTGGTCCGTGAGGACGTCCTTCTCCGTCTTCAAGTAGATGTGGCCGCGCGTGGGCAGGCCATAGACTAACTTCTCGCCTGCAGGAAGATCTCCTCGGCTGAAGCCGACCCCGTAATGGTAAAGGTCACCGCGACCAACCAATACGGAATAGGGTGGCACCCAAAAGATGAGAGGGGGAACCTTCCACATATCGGCGCCCGGACTGGCCAGGCATACATGACTATAAGGGGCAACTACTATAGAGAACCCATCGGCTCCGCTCGACATCATGAAATATGATGGAGACGTGGTAGGACTTCCAACACTATTCGTCGCTACCTTGAAGTCCGTGTGCCCATCCTGGTCCGCAGCCCCATCTGCTGTAAGAAGCAGCCGCAATCCTGTCTTCGGGAAGAAGACAGGATCCTCACCCTCCATTCCCAACTTCAAGAACTCCGCACAAACACCAAGAGCAAGCTCTGCCACCAACTTGTTCTTATACATCTCCAAATTCCCCTCCTCCAACTTGTCGCACAACTCACGCCGCGGCAGAGAGAGGCGCCCACGACCACCATCCATGCGGTCCTTCGCATCACCCACGTTGTGGATGAACTGCCACGGCGAAGGATCGAAGCCGGGCTTTGCGAAAGCTGGCGGCTCGTCCTGTGGCTCCCTGTCGTCATCGTTAGAATCAGACTGCTGGGAGGGTTTTTCAACCTCCTCAACCAGCGGGAACTGCCTAGCGAAGTGACCGAACAACTCATGCGTCGCATTACCAGCCGTGGACGATGCCAACAGGCCTTCCATAACAATAACCCCCAAGTTTTCCAACAATGCCTTCTTCACCGCAAAGTACCTGTCCACCACCGTATCCTCAGCACCCGGCGATGCAGCTGCCTGGAATGCTGCCGCCCTCATTTCCGCCCGAACCGTCTCCACCGTCGTACTTTCCATATAGTACTTCATCCGGCTGCCAGACGCAATTGCGCTGGGGAGAACGGCGGCCACATTCTCATCGACGATGCTGTCGGGAATGGGATTCTCCTGGGCGTCGTCGAACTGGAGAACCGGCTCCCGAGAGCGACCTCGGGAAGCCGACTTGGATTTCTTTGACGACGACTTTGATGAAGTCTCACCGAGCCTTCTCTTTTTGGTAGAAGGCTCGGGCGTCGCAGAAGCGGCTTCCAAGTTACGCTTCCCGAGGATGGAGTTTTCACCCGCATCCTCGGGGGCGCTCTCCAGCTCGACGACCTCCACAGCACCACCCGCCGTTCCACCACGACCGGAACGACTCGCTTGCAGGCGGGTACTCCTTCTGGGCATCACTTTCCTCCCAGAAGTTTCCACTCCGGGCGGTGCAGAATCACTGACTTCAATGACATCTTCGTCAGGATCTGCACCGCCCTTCGCACTGCTGCCCTCGACCACATTCTCGGGAGTAGGGCCCTCCGTCGAAATCCTCGCAACCGTCTTCTGTCCAACCCCACCGGATGGTGAAGGGACGAAGCTGTCATCGCTGGAGCTTCCCGAACTGCTAGCAGATGCAGAACGGGAAGCTTCGACAGCGGGGGCCGGAGCAGCAGGGTGCTGCTCGGCAGCCGGAGTCGCAGGCTCAGGCTGCGAAGCCGGTGAGACCTGCTCCTGCGCGGCTTGGACAGGACGGTTGGGGGTACCAGTCCCGGCGTGGGAAACTGGACCAGAGCGTTCGCTGCCATCCTGGGGACCACGCGCAGTCGGCTTGACCGGGGTCACCGCAGGGGAGGATGCAGACACGGCAGGGGTAGAGACAGGAACAGGGGCAACCTCGGAATTGCTGGAAGATTCCAGTTGAGGTGGTGGGGGCAAAGGAATGGAGGATGAAGGGATGGGCAAGGAATTGGAAGAGGAAGGGATGGGGGCATCATCACCACATGTGGCTGGGAGCGCAGCATGTGGGATGTCTGGGTACATCGCGTGAAAGCGTTTCCGCATTTGCATGTCGCGGTACCCAGTGACGCGCAGGAGCATTTTCCTGGCGTCCTTCCCGAAGACAGACTTCTTACGGGGAAAAATATTTTCGTAACTGTAACCATCGGGGGGGCCTTCCTTGGGACGGAAGTCTGCCCAGCACCCCTTCTTGGGGACCATCTGAGCAAGAACTTCGACAACGCGCGAGCGAATGTCGAAGCTCTTGCTCGGGTCACCCACGCTGGGAATTGACCCATCCAGCATCCTCAACACATCCGACACGTTCCAGTACTCGGCCACCTCCTTCACGTACCCGAAGATTTCCAACAAACCAGCAATCCATTCCTGCCCAATGGTACCAACCGAGTACGGTTTCAGCCCGGCCGACCGACGGCTACAAGTGTAGCGCGCCGTCATCTCCAGGATGAAACACTTCTGTACATCCGGAGCACTCCTGAACGACCCATTGAACAACAAGTTCACCGTACACCCAGCCAGATCCTCGGTGGAAGAAAATGAACGAACTCCGGCCTGTTCGGGATGCTCGACCAGTACTTGAAAGCAGGGCTTTCAATGGTCTTGAACCCTCGCGCGATCGAGACGTAGCGCATGAGCTGTCTCGGACGAATCCAGCTCAGCGCTTTCCGTTCTTTTATGTATTGAACGGTCGGCTCGATCTTCTTCTTTCCCAGGCGGTGGATATTGATGAACTCCATCACAGAGCACACATTGTCAGCAACTGTTACCTCGCTGACATTGTGGGTGTGGAAGTTCATCAGCCGTGAAAGCGGGAGTACTTCTTCGGAGCAGAAGACATCCCGGCCAAGCCGAGTCGGTGGGAGGAGAAAGTCGACTGGAATAGTTCCAAAGCGACGGTAGATGTCAGACTTGACAAACTCCTCCCACTCTGGACTGTCCTTCGCAGGAGCAGGTCCAGCCGACTCGAGAATGGCCTTCAACGCGGTCACTCGGTGAGATCCATCGACATATTGCAGTCGTACTTTTGCATTGGAATCAATCACCTCGCAGACGGACACGCGTGAAGCAATCACGGAAAATCCCTGAGTGAGAAACGTTTTCTTCAACTCATCAACGCGATGCGGCCTGACCACCCTGGACACGACTGCCGGAGGAGAAACATCCAGGGGGGAAATGAAGACTGGAATGTTTCGGCAGCTCTCCGGACTTATGTCGTAGTCCACATCCACCGGGATGGGCACTGTGCCAGGGTAGGCCAGCCTGGTGCTGCGGAGAGGCTTGTTCGGTACGATGTCACGAGCGTTGTGATCATCGACCTTCTCCGCATCCTCTGCCAAGTCGCTGCCGGACGCGATGATCATGTCCGGAGCAGGCGAGCTGGGCAGAGGAGCACCAGATCCCTCGACGGCTGGCGCCGCTTCGGCAGATTGAGCCGGAAGCGGAGTTGCGGGAACGCCAGCGTCGATTGTCGGGACAACCGCGGGATCGGAAGCGGAAGGGGGGGAGGGGACGGGCTTAGGTGCTGGGCTGAGCTGGGTCAGCGCTGCAGCAGCTTCGCAAACGTCCATGGGGACAGGGGGGGCCAGAGAAGGAGAAGGAGAGGGAGAAGGAGAGGGAGAAGGAGTGGGAGAATCGTTGTCACGGCGGCTGGCAGAGCGCACCTGGCGGTCGAAAGCGTTGGGGGATTGTTGAGCCATTGCTTTGGTGAGTGATTGACAAACGAAGAGTGAAAGATTGAGAAAGAGAGAAGAAGATCTGAACGACAAGCTGTTTTGCTGCGTAAGCTGAGTAAGATAGGCGAAACTTAGAGATCTGACATATTCCTATTAGTATACACCCTGGTAATGATATTCAGCGGTTGACCAATCCGAACCTTCCACATCACTTTTCGTTGTACGACAATTACAGCTCAGGCAGTTTACCAAGGATCCTTACAGCAAAGCCATCGTTACGATGACTTTGCTGTAAGGAAACGTTTCATTACAGAGGCCAGGAATTTTTTTACCGGGTAAAGAAATCATGGCCACTGTAATGAAACCTTTCCTTACAGCAAAGTCATCGTAACGATGACTTTGCTGTAAGCATCCCTGGTAAACTGCTCCATCTGTAAGCCGTTGGTCTCAACCCTCGCTCTCGTTTCTGTTGTCCTCCTTCATCATCTCCACCTACCTTCCCCCTACACACCACCTCTCTAATGTCACTCTACCCACCCTTTGGTGCATGAAATATTTTCTTACCACTGCCATAGTCTACACATACTGCTGCCTTCATACCTCTGCATGCCTACCCTTCAATCTTTCTTCCATCTTTCTCTACCGTGCTAGGCTTAGACCATGCTCTGTGCACATCTGACTTACTTAATATCATTGTATAGCTAGAAACTAGAATAATAATTACATCACTAGAGTACACTGCAAATGTTAGTAACTATGGTTGGTGTGGTACACAACACCCTAACTCCTTCATGAGTAAACTTTGCGCACAGAACCGTTCAATACCAGGTAGTGCAGCCAGCGCAAACCAGGCTTGCACGACGCAGAGTGCTCCCCAGAGCCGTCAACAGTCGTCCAAACCATCGTTGTACGATGTTCCCGGCTCCACACTTCCCTTCTCACCCTTCCCAGGGTGGGAGACGGACGAAACTCCCAACCGCTTACAGCCGAAGCCGTTTACCCGGGATGCTTACAGCAAAGTCATCGTTACGATGACTTTGCTGTAAGGAAAGGTTTGATTACAGTGGTGAGAAAATTTTACCGGGTAAAAAAATCAGCAAGAATTTTTTACCCGGTAAAAAATTGTGGCCGCTGTAATGATTTGATTTCTTACAGCAAAGTCATCGTTACGATGACTTTGCTGTAAGAAATCAAATCATTACAGCAAAGTCATCGTAACGATGACTTTGCTGTCAGCACCCCAGCGAAACTGCATCATCTGTAAGCCTTCCTCACCTCAATGTTGTAACCAAAGACGACTGCGATATTACCTTGTTCTATTCTAGTAGTGCCCACCATAGTTTCCTCCCCTTCTCATATTAAATTGAGTATTGTATATCTCTCGACCCGTCTACATACGCAAACGTCATGTACTAGCCTAACTTTCATCGTTTACTTGAAGGCGGCCTTGATGCCTGCCATAGAATGCTATTAAGAACTAATTTCATCAGATATCTAAACGCTCCCAGTAGTTGACATTGAAGGGAGGCTGTAGCAACTTCTCCCTGGAAGTTCGCAGTGATAGATGGGACCGGATAGGATGCTGGTACCTCACCGAAGAACGACCCTCCGCGAATCCCATTCCTCCGTGATACACGTCCGTTCGGCATACAAGCAGGGAATACGGTGGGATGCGCACGTTCGTCACTGGCACGCGGTACTTTTCTTTCGCTGGATGACTTAGGCACACATGGCTGAACTTGGCGATACGAATGATGAACCCATCCGCACCAGCAGCCATCATGAAATATGATGGCGAGTTGAGAGGACCAGTTCCAGTTCCCTCACGGACGGGAACATCGGTATGCATAAGTTGCTCCTGACTACCTTCTGCGGTCAAAATCAGACGAAGACCCGTTTCTGGAAAGACCACCGCTTCTTCTCTTCCAAACCCGAGCTTCAGGTTCTCCGCACAAATCGCCTTACCTAGCTCCAGAATCAGCTTGTTCCTGTACTGCCGCGCGCTTTCTTGCTCAAGGTCATCGCAGATGCTTTTCCGGTCCGTCTTGAATACACCAGTGCTGTCTTTCGGTCGAAGTGGTTTCCACGGGTTCTTCTGACTTGCACTTGAGCCACTTGTAGTACCTTGGAATGTGCTGGCCATCTGTGTGAATAACTCGTGCGTAGCTGCTCCCACTGTAGTAGAAGAGAAAATGTCTTGCAACACCACGTAACCAAGCTCGTCGATCATTCTTCTCTGGTAGCTGAAGTATTGTTGGCTTTCACAAGAACCGAGGGGACATACCAAAGTAGAGTAGCCTGCAGCTGCTTCCATTATCTCCGTCCGGATTGTATCAATGTCTTCTTCTGTGATATAATACTTCATTCTCGAGTTGGAAGGAACGCATAAAGGCAGCTTCTCAGGTATGTCCTCTGCGAATGTGCGGTCTGGAAGGGAGTTTTCTTGCTCGTCAGTGAAGAGTGGTGCTTCTTCTCCAGTCGTTCGTTCTCTTGCATTGACTCTACTCTTCTTTTCCCGGGGAGGCCCAATCTCAATGTTGTCATCCGGCGTATTGGGCTCAGAAAACTTCGCGCTAGTATCTTCCCTTCTTCGCTTCTTATCCAACCTGGACTCGTTTTCATCGCCGCTTCCACCAGAACTCCTGCTTCTTCCCGAATTCTCCTTGTCCACTTCGGCCGGGCTAGTGCTGTAAGTTTCTGGTGTCCTGATTCGAAGTTTCAATATCACAGAGCGGTTCTGCGCATCTCCAGCTTGTTGTCCAGGCGTGTCTATGTCCATGCGACCACTATTGTCCAAGTTGATATCCAGACTTTGCGTATCGCCGCTTTGTTTCCTTCCCTGAGGAAGATCTTCTCTGACAATCCTTCCCGGCGAATTATCCCTGGCACGACTTTCCCGCTCTGCCCTTGAAGCTGAAAGACGTTCCTGTTCTTTTTGGAGAACAGCAAGACGTTCTGCTTCCCTCTTCTCAGCTGCTGCAAGACGCGTGGCAGGACGTTCCTGTCCTCCCTCTTTTGCTGCGGCAGGACGGTCTTCTGCTTCTTTCGGGGTGCTCAGAGGTGCCTCTTCTATTGCTTTCGTCGCGACAGCAGGAATCACTTCTTCAGCCACCACATTTGGAGTAATTTCCTGTTCTTCCTCCACAACAGCAGAAACTTCCTGCTCTGCTTGGGCTTCGGCAGATACTCCTTCTTCTGCTTGAACAGGACCAGAAGTTTCCACAGTTTCCTTCTCTGTAGAATTATTTCCCTGTTCTGCGGCAGTAGGTGCTTCTTCGTCTTCTGCTTTGGCGCCATCAACAAGTGCTTTTTCTATTTCTCCGGGGGTCATGCGATTCCGTTCCCTCTCCTCCTCCGCTTTCGTCTCCTGCATTGCCTTTGTCCCGGTAGCATATTCCAGTTTGTCGTAAAAACTGTTTGTAAACATCCCGTTCTTGGTTCTCAGACTGCTACTGTCTACCACGTCGTCATGAAAGTCGACAAGGACGAATACAATGCGCTCTCCAATGCGATGATCATTATCCCCGACCTCCTTCGCGTTTTCTGCTGCCAAATCCGTTCGCACGAATTCCTCCATCGTTGCAGAGTTCAACCACTTGCGGACGACCTCTGCCATATCATAGATGGCCAACAGAGCCAGTAGCCAAGTGCGCATCGTGAACGGACTTCCGCTTCCGATATTTCTGACAAGTCCTCTCTTCCTCCTCATCCTTGTCCACGACGCTGTCATCTCGAGCACAAACCACTGGAACCACTCCTTATCGCGCGTCCCGCGTCCGTCCGTGCCATTGCGGAATATTGCGTTATTGACAAGATCGAGCACGCACCCGTACATATCGGCAGAGTCAATTCGAGAAAAGTCCGGATCTCTTCCCTCGGTTCTTGCATCCTCGATTTCTCTGTTCCTATCCAAAGCATTGTAAACGCTAGGGATAGAGCTCCAGTACACGAAAGCAACGCTGTCTGTGCGATTGAACCCCTTCGCAATGTTGATGTACTGCCTATACGAGTTCTCCGAACGGTTCCTGTCGGACGGCAGAATATAGCTCACTTCTTTCAGAATAGGAATAAGCCGGACAACAGGAAGATCCATCTGGTTGGAAAACCTGAGAAACTCTATGACCGCACACACATTGTCGGCAATGCTCACAGAAGCGACATCGTGAGTTTGTATATTGGCTTCGAGAGACAGTTTCAGAACCTCCAGCGCATCGAAAATTAGACGCCCGTTCGGCGCAATCAACTGTTGTACCCAAACCAATTCCAAGGAATCCCTGTTCTTTCCTGAGTACTTCTCCAGGCATAGTTGCAGAGCAGCTATGCGATGAGAGCCATCGATGCAGTAAAACTCGTCTCCTTCGTTATCTTCCATTTTGCAGACTGTAATCATAGTTCCAGTGGTAGAGAAACCTCTATCCATGAAAATGCTGGCCAGTTCGTTTACACGACCCGGTCGCACCAAACGGGAGGTCACTGTCGGAAATTTCACTTTGCGAGGATCAACTTGCACTTTAGAAGAGCTGTACTGAGCAATAGTGATGCTTTTCTCTTCAGCAGAAGGAGAATTGCTCTTCTCCGCTGTAGTATTCATGATACTATTGTCTCCCATTGTAATCCCTGCAATCTCAGTTCGTTCAATCGGTTCTCTGTTCAAATGTTGTGTAGACGATGAAATCCACAATTGTGGTACCTCCGAGTGCGCTTCCCGTCTCTCAGCTTCCTCTCTTATACTGTCCGGACAAGACATTCCCTACCTACGTTCAGTCCTGATGAACCTTACGCTGCACCCGCTCAGCACCTCTGACTCTACCTGATCCTGATACCTCCACAAAGCGTTTAGCCCTTTCCATCAATCTACACCTAATAGTATGTACCTCTAGCGCATATAATGCAATCGAACCCGTTTACCTCACCACGTCAATTATCATTCATATTCCAACAACCTATTTCATCCACACTCTCCACCTCGCTTCTTCTTCCGTACCATTGATTCCTATCAATCGATTCTACGTGAGTTTTATACATTTACTACGATCCACCTCTCCTACAAGTCTGAAAAATTCATTTCTACACTAACTTTTGCTACTCACAAATGAACGGTTCCCGTGCAGGCCACTGCTTGAATTTCTTCCTATTGGCGTACTCGGCTGCAAAGGATTCATAGACTATTTAAACGGTGATCATATAAATGGTTTTCAATGTGCTCCAATGGACAATACACCAAAGAACATCAATATGAATTCATTTCAACTACCTATTCACTACTGCGATTCAGTTTTCTTGCATACCAAATCTCATTGCGTTCCTACCCTAGTCGATTCAAAATGCTTCCTCTTCGTCAGTTGATCAATATTCCTTATTCCTTACAACGAGCAGGTCCTCTGGACATCCTAAAGTTGGTTACTTAACCTTAACTATCGATGAATTTGCTGTAATGAAACGTTTTCTTACAGCAAAGTCATCGTTACGATGACTTTGCTGTAAGAAAAGAAAACATTACAGCAGCCATGATTTCTTTACCGGGTAAAAAAATTGTGGCCGCTGTAATGAAACGTTTTCTTACAGCAAAGTCATCGTTACGATGACTTTGCTGTAAGAAAAGAAAACATTACAGTAGCCATGATTTCTTTACCGGGTAAAAAATTGTGGCCGCTGTAATGAAACGTTTTCTTACAGCAAAGTCATCGTAACGATGACTTTGCTGTAAGAAAGCAAATCATTACAGCGGCCACAATTTTTTTACCCGGTAAAATTTCTTGCTGATTTTTTACCCGGTAAAAAATTCTTCGGCCACTGCAAGGAAACGGTTCCTTACAGCAAAGTCATCGTTACGATGACTTTGCTGTAAGAAAGCAAATCATTACAGCTGCCACGATTTTTTTACCCGGTAAAACATTCTTGGCCACTGTAATGGAAACGTTTTCTTACAGCAAAGTCATCGTAACGATGACTTTGCTGTAAGCATACCTCCCTCCATCCTCTCAGATCCTCTCCCCACTACTTTGCACCAATCCACCACCGCCCTAGAGTGTACAATTCATATGTGATGCATCTGGTTATTCATTTTATTCTTCCCTAAAAATCATGCAGCCCTCGGTGGAAATCCGTCTCGCCTACATAGTGCATATATCTCTCCACCCTCCAGCAGTCCGGGTCCGTGCCTTACCTCCCTCATGTTCTCATCATATTCGCATACACTCCCATTGCAATAGTGCATACCAAACACCTCAGTGACTCCCTCACTCATCTCCACAATTACTGTTCGTCGCCTCTCTTCGACCTTGAACACTCCTTCATCAGTTTTTTGCAAACCCAGGCAAACTCCATAAGCTGTACCTTGCTCATCTCTCGCACTCTCGTTCCTCAGGATAAAGAACGCTAGAACAATAAAAAACCGCGGTTCATAATTAATTCTTCCCCGCATTATCTCTGATGTGAGACGAGACGCCGGGTACAGAATCGCTTGTGAAGTTGCACCATCCTCACATTTCATCTGTTCAGGGCAAACAGCATGGATGATAGCTCCTGATTCTAGAGAGCCAGACCTCTGCACTGTTTTCCTTCCCCACTCTGTCGTAGTGCTTCTAGAAACTCTTCTCACCCATTCGGCATACTTTCCACACCCGCTTGTTCCGCTTCCGTACCTTTCGGTAAAGAACCGTTTGAAAACACCTACAGCACCCTCTGCCATATCACATTTTCCATTCATGTACTCCTTGACCTCGTCAATAGATATACCTCCATGCCCTCTCCACGTCACAATTTCACCATCCGCCGACAATATCTTTCCTCGACGCTGGGAGAGAAGCTGGAGAACCGGTTCCTGGAAGCAGTTTTTCACTACCTCGTCTTCCACATCTATTTCTCTCCCTAGCTCCTGTGAAAGAACGTTGACCATTTGAGAGCATTCGGACGAGGACCAATGTTGTGGCTCCATGCCGATTTCGCGCAAAACAATGGCCACTCTCGTCTGCCAGTCATCCGCAAGAACTAATTCCAGCGCTGAAAGCTGTTCGCTTTGGTGATTGGACATTCTCACACCTTTCTTCAGCGGCTGATGCATCCGTTCGAATATAAGCTCCTGCACGTGCTTCACAGAGCCGTAGGCAGGAAGCGTATGAACACAAAACTCGACAAGACGATGAACATTAGGCTTGTCCAAATGTGCTCCTGCTCCCTTCACTTTCCGACAATACTCATTCAACGTCTCCACGTAGTCTACAGTTCTTCCCAGAATGTATTCATTCCTGCCACCTTCTCCGTCAGCCGTCTCTACTTCATGGGGACCGTCTTTCCACCATACGGGCATGAAACTAATACACGAAACCAGCTTCTGAAACATCACTACTAGTTTGACGGCCCCATCAAATTTTTCACGATGACCTTCCCCTTTCCCATCCATCATTCGAGCTGCGTTTTCGAATGCCATAGGTGCTATCAGAAGCACACTGAATATGTCACTCATGTTCATGGAAAGCAGATTGTTGGTTCCAAATAAACGGTTCTGCCTTCCCATCCTGAACTTCTTCAGAGCGCCCAGAATTTGCAATTCAGCTACCTCTCGAATTCGTGGGCTGGCAGCTGAAATACAAGCGTTCAGTACATCTTGTGCCAGTCCAGACAATAGATGGTCAGGTGCTATCACTGCGGAACGGTACGGGTCAAAAATTGCTGGGACAACTGAAACTCCGTTTTCCGTCTTCGGTACTTCTTCCTGCACTGCTTCCAAGGAAGTGCTCAGGACATGAAATGGTAAATCTTCCCCTTCTTCTGCAGCCAGTCCGAGAGTGCGAAGCTGGGTTTCTGTGGCATCCTTACGTGTCGATGCATTCCGATACTTGCTCCTGGCATGCGTCGATGTTTGCCCGTTCACTACCGAAGTGTATGCATTCTTCGTGCCACCAGTACTGCTCAGGTCATATTTGCGGAAACTGCAGATGTGGCACGGAGAGTTTGATGTGTGTCCAAGAACATCCAGGGTATGTGAAACTGCAGGATAGTCTCCAATGCTCCCCACTGGGTCTAGAAATACCACAATATCTTCTCCCTCTGCATTTTTCGTTGGGAAACCCTCTGTGCTTCCTCGCACTATATCTTGAACGATATATCGCAATACACAATTTGTGGACACTCCCGGAGGTGGCAAACCAATCACTCGAACCGCTTGGTAGCTTCCCCTTTTCCGAGGCGGTAGATTGAGAGGTAACATATAGCATCCACCAAAACTTCCCTTCCTGCTTGTGAATGGTTCAAAGTCATCCGTGTAAAGGAGAAATCGGTAAACAAAGTAGTTTCGACCATCCTCCAGCTTTCCCCAACATGGTGCATCTTCTCGCGGAGACGCTGGGTGCCATTGCGACCTGTGGTCTCCGAAACCATCCGAGAACACCCCTGAAACACGAATTTCTTCATAGTTGGGGCTTCCTAGTCTATCGGGCGGGTTTCTGGCTTCAGCAAAGCTCGCGCCCGGTGAAAAGCAAAGTAACATGGTGGATGCTTCTCCGACCTGCTCTTTCAAATACCTGTTCACCAATACGACGTGTGGAACAATATCACCCTCTTCCATTCCAATTGGTAATAGAACGGTTATCACGTCCCCAGCTCGTGTTCCTTTTCCCTTGGCTCCTGCTCCGATTACACATTGCGATATCGCTCGCAGAGCATGCTGCCTCTCCCATTCCAATAGATGTGACATTCGCGGCTGCAGATATTTTTCGACATGCACATCATGCTCACCGTCGTGTCGAGCCTCATAGGTAACTATGGTCCTAGCATGAAGTTCCCACAACGACGTAACCGCCACTCTTCTCCTCTTCGGTTTCCCACCATCTCTGTCATTCTTCCTGAACCCTTTTGCTCTTTCGATGACGGCAACCTGACGAGCTCCTGGATGACATCGGATTCGAATTGCTGTTCCATCAGGTACATAAATGTGCTTCAAACCCTTTTTCCCATCGCTGTCAATGGGAACAACTGCTGTGCGAACGAATGGGTCGCTCAAAACACCCCTCCTGCACTTTGCAATGAACGAATCTTCAATGCTGCACTCTGCGGTTGATTTTTCTCCTTCCGAGCTTCGATTGTTCGCATCACTGCGGAATGCTTTAAAGATTGGTCGAGTCTGGACATCTTTCAGAGCCCATGTGCTTGGGAGTACAATACGAACTTTCGCCATTCCTCCACAATTGTCTCTGTCATCTGTTGTTCCACGGGTTCCTACTGCACCTCGATGCTGTGCAGCTCTTGCTCCGCTCTTTCGAAGGTCTATCGGAAACTCGATGTCACAGCTCTTTGCATAGCAGTGTTTCCTCAAGAATGGTAGTATCTTCTGTCGCATCACAGAGTCCGACGGGACGTGCTCACTTGGATCTCTGCGGAAATTCATTCCGAACAGGGTACCTTCATAGTGGGCTCTTGTCATTCTTTGAGTTCCACTCAGCTGAAGAGCCCCATACATCGCAGGCCATTGTAGTAATGCCTTGAAATCACCACATGCTTCATCCCCAGCATTTCGGTCTATCGGGCCTCCAGTTGAAATGGAATCAGAACCTCGTCCGGTTGCTTCTTCCGATTCCATTAGCGTGCTCGATGCTACGTAGATGTCACTTCCAGCTTCATCGTTGTTGCTGTACACATCAATACAACCTTCTATTGTGTCACCCATAGGGATTGGGGACTCCAATAGGTCATCTGTGGTACACTCACGTCGTAGCTCATTACCTCTCGGGATTTCTTTGTTCATGCAGGCTGCATCACTGCTGCGGATTTCTCCCTGCAGTTTCCCAGGAAGCTGTTTACTGGGACTGGCCACATTGAGTGAATCGAATCTCGCCTTTGTCCTACGACTTGTGGTTTTCTTTCGAATAGGAGTCCGTCTCGGAGCCATCTTGATGTTTTTGTTCTTTTCTTCTTCGCTCAGTTTTGTTGCATAGAATACAACTCTAAACTTCTATGACATGACTACTATCTCAATACAGTACTACTACTTTTAACCGTTACGAAACCTTTCCAGGCTTTCATTCGATCCAATGAACTGGTTCACCACAATGCTTTGCCCTATGCTCATTGCTTTATGCACATTGATTGCTATTTCATCCGGACTCAACATCGTTTTGCTATCTTGTATCGCATCCCCTAACCACAAACCCAGCCAAGATGTATCCATTTCCGGAAAACGGCCGTTTATTTCGCAGTGATGCTCTAGGCACTAATACTGAATCTGATTTTCTCATACACGTACTTCCTACTCGTATACTCTACCATTTTCGGCCCTATTTACAAGTTGAAAGCACAATCTCTCGTTGAATCGTACTCGGTGTGATATCTTAAATTAGCATAAATTTATATATTGCAATGCAGATTCACTGCTCGCTTGCAACATGAAAATTATAAAATTTCTCCCACACTGCTGTTTCCTAGCCGCCCACATCCACGTGGCCCGCTTTGACTGCCTGCCAAGTGTGCTCAGAGCATGCAATGACGTCATCGATATATACCGTCCAAATCATCACTGGAAGCGCGGACTCCTCGTCCAGGAAAGTGCGCCATTTTTCCTACTCCTCGCCTCCCCCTTTCCAGTAGGCCCGATATGCTAGTGTTTTTCCTATATTTCTGTAGTGATGACGTCATTATAGACTAGAGAAGGCGGTAGAAGATACAATAATTTTGCGCCTGTTCTGCCAGGTCATGTGCTTCAAAGCGTAATTCGCACCCTAGGTATCGTTTTTCTGGGCCTCCCATCGCACCGCTCCGTTTCAAATTCATCCCTCTATTGTTAGAGTACACGTCATTTCCGCCCGCAGAGTGCTACTTAAACAACAGATTCTGGAGATCCCTGTTTCCATCTTCATATCCGTCGGAAGCAAAGCAACAACCCTGGCCGTGGAAGCCGTATAGATCATCTAAACTGCTTCCAAAGCGTAAGTTTTAGATCATCAATACGGCTCCCAAGGCCAAAGTTGTTGCTTTGTCTCCGACGGATATGAACCATGATGGTACGTTTCCACAACTCACGCCACTAACCCAGTTTTCTATTCGTTTTCTCTTTCTCAGGTTTCCAGTCGGTGAGTGTTCCAATTCTACTTTCATTTATCTTTCTCTCTTACCACTTCTCCACTAATTTTCTTTTCTGCCTGTGAGTACATATCTCAATTTGGGATGCAATGGTATTTGTTAAGGTACGTTAGTCTCCTAATCACCATCAATTTCCCTCTCCAATTCAACGTCACTAACTTGTTTCCTTTCTCTACATCATTTTTTCTTCTTCTCTTCATTTCCTAGCTTATTCATGCAGCTCAATCAGTTGATAGATTTCTAGACTTTTCTAGTAGTTTTAGTTTTACTCGTCGGAATAGTGTTAGTTGTAGTAGCATTTTTAACATAGGGATTGTTTATTCTCAATGTAGCCTGCGCAAATAAACAAATCCAGAGTGAAGCTTCCCATATCGCACCCTCTTAGATTGCTACCTATCCTACCGCGTATACCTCTCGCTAGCTCATAGTCACTACGAAATAAAAATTCCTAGCCGTACTATTCTGTCCATTCCCATATGAATACCGTCCATGCCCCATCCTCATAGCGCTAGAACTGCCTTCCTCTACCCCAGAAAGATGCCCACGACAGCGTGACGCTCCATCTCATCCACCACTCCCAGACACCGAATTTTACTATATCAGGACACTACTTTTACTGTCTCCAGGTGCTGCCCAGGGCAGCACGAAATACTGTCTCCAGGTGCTGCCCAGGGCAGCACGAAATACTGTCTACAGGTGCTGCCCAGGGCAGCACAAAGTACTGTCTACAGGTGCTGCCCAGGGCAGCACGAAATACTGTCTACAGGTGCTGCCCAGGGCAGCACAAAGTACTGTCTACAGGTGCTGCCCAGGGCAGCACAAAGTACTGTCTACAGGTGCTGCCCAGGGCAGCACAAAGTACTGTCTACAGGTACTGCCCAGGGCAGCACAAAGTACTGTCTACAGGTACTGCCCAGGACAGTGAAAATCACTGTCTCCAGGTACTGCCCAGGACAGTGAAAATCACTGTCTCCAGGTACTGCCCAGGACAGTGCACCGTGTTGGTTCCATCTATTGTCCCAGGCAGCGTATTTCACTATCCGGCCATGTTGCCTTGGCCAATACAAAACACTATCCGCCAACACTGCCCAGTACAGTAAATTACATCATATCCAACTATTGAATAAATCATTAATTTTTACTGTCTCCATTCACTGCCTCAGACAGTACTGTGAGACAGTGTTTTTTACTGTCTGCAGACAGTGTTCCGTACTGTCTGCCTGACAGTGCAAATCACTGTCTCCAAGTGTGGCATTAATTTTCATTTGCCGCATAGTGATTTTTACTGTCTCAGACAGTAAAAATCACTGTCTCGCAGTACTGTCTGAGGCCCCCTTTTCAACACCGTAGTGCTGTCGACATGCCCTGCCCCGGCATGTTGTACATGGCCGTGACCGATGAAGACTGAACGTGGCGGAACGATTACCTTCTTCAGCTTCATCGTCTTGGCGTACATATCTAATTCCAGCGCTTTGGAAAAGACGTACTTGTGGGACCCTGGACACACCCAGATAGGGAATGGGTCATCTCCGTTGGCAATAACAAAGTAACCCGGAAGTTGATCTTTGCGGTCGCGAGGAGGAACAGGGAAATCATTGTGTGGGACCTGCCGAGGACACCCCTTTCCCGTTATCAAAAACCGTCCCCCAGATGCCGGCATGACAAGTTTTTCTCCCGGTAAACCGCACTCCTCCAGCCCTGTCAGCCGGACAAGGATTCCCAACCACACATCCAGCAGGGCTCGCCGCGTCACAAACTTGAACCGGTCGATATGCGTCTCATCGTTCTCGGCATAGTCAACCAGGCAGTGGCGCGTAGACGTGAAGCGAGCCCTCCCCTCATTCCGGTTCTTCTCGTCTGTTTCATCGTCCCCCGTATTGACAATGGGACTCCACAGCTGCCGGTTCCCAGGGTCCTTGTGCACCTGCTCCCCCTCCCACGTTCCCAAAAAGTACCGAAACAATTCCTGGTTAGGAATTTCTTCCATGAGACCCAAGTCAAATGGGAACTTGTCCGACGCATCTAGGTAGCTTACATCCGCGAAATTGTGCATCACCGTATACCCTCGCTCGTTGATTTCCGTTCGGCAATTGTGGAAGTACGCCATACCAGTGCCGGCCTCATACGAATCCTTCCAGCTTGTAGACATTCGCGCAACCTGAGCGAAGTCCAGCCTCGAGGGTAGAAACGTCGATGTAGGCTCACACATCGCCTTGGCAGCCATCTTCCACGCTGCGAAGAACATCGGATAGACGTGATCGATTTCGAATAGCACACGAGCCCGATGTTCTTCCGGAATATGCAGCCCCTCAAACACAGGGTCCATCGCCACTTGCTTCAAATACCTCACCTCTCTGCCCTCCTCATCGATTTCCACACTCTCCAATAACAACCTGAGCTCAATCGGGGGCAGACAGCCAACCCTCACCGATGCGATGACATCCGCGGGACGCTGCGCCAGATGATGCCCTTCGGCTCGGTCTTTGACTTCGAAATCGTCGGGAAGAGATGGCATCCGGTCGTCGAACAGGAGGTCGTGTTCAGAAGGAGAGTCACGAACGATGTAACCGTCTTCATCGACTTCCACTCCTTCCGGAACAGTGAATGTAATTGTCACTTCGCGGACCCCCTTGCTTTCGACTTGGCCCTCGTCTGCACCCTGTTTGTCTTCCTCGTCCGAAGCGGTATGGACAGATTCTTGGTTGGAGGGAGTCGCACCAGCACGTTGGTTATCTTGGGGGACAATCTCAACGGCAGAATCGGGGGAACGGGCGGAGTCTTCGTCAACCTCATCACCGGAAGCAGTGGCTTGTTGTTGATCGGTGGGTTTATCAACAACGGCCTGCTCTTCTTCCCCGGCGGATTGTTGTACCACAACCGGCTCTTCTTCCTCGAGGCGTGTGCTCCCCGTCGAGCGAAGTCGCTGTGAACGGCGGCGGATGCCATGCGAAGCAGGCTCATGTTCGACATTCCGCTGCTTCTTGTGAGTGAGTCTCACATTGGCAGCAGAAGGGCGGCGTTTGCGTCGAGCCTTAGTCTTCTTCTTCAATGTCGGATTGAAAAACTCTTTCAAGTTCGTTTCCAAATCCTGTAAACGCGTGGTTCTCCGTCGCATTCGAACCTCACTGCTCCGGTCGTCCCCTCTATACATTGCAATGGCATTGGTGAGATGCCATTGCAACTCCTTCGGCTGCTTAACCGACCCAATTGCCATCTCTGTGCTCAGAAATGACTTGCGCATAATACTCTTTGGGCGCCCAAACGCAGCGTACAGAGAATTTGCTATTGCAGTCACGCGACGGACGTATGTATAAAAGTCGTTCACGTCAAAGCGTCCATCCGGACGTCCGCCATGAGCAGGGTTCAAGTACTCCGAAAGACCACGCAAGACGAAGACAAAGTTTTCTTCCAGCAACTCGCGCACTATCTTGTGGTCCAGGTGCGTTATCCCAATCTCGTTGCGGCGCTCGGAATTGTTCAGCTCACGCAACACGTCGTCGAGAACAGGATGCTTCAGCGTTGCTATAGCCAAACGCGTCCACCGCCGAGCCGTGTTCGTCGAATTCATCATCCCCATGAACTGCGCCTCGAACAATGTTCGGATGACATCAGACTCACGCAAGTCGCCAGCGTTTTCCACGTTGTTTGCAACAGCAATCGTACGGATGAACTGCTGGATGGACGACAAGATTCGAACCAGGGAGCGCTCCGTCAGTTGCGTCCCAGTCGTATGGTTCGACTCTGCACTCTTGTGGATGATCTCATGAGGCTGGAGATCACTGTCGTCCTTGCGGCGAAGGTAGTACACATCCAGAGGCTGAGTAACCCAGCGCAAGCGGTTTGCCTCCTGTGGCAGCTTGGTTCTGTGCATACGGGTGAGGCGCGTGAAGTCATCCGCAATGCTATGCATAGCATTGAGACGATGCAGTCCGTCGATCACGGTCACGTTCGCATTGGCATGGAATTTGCCATTCTGGAACAGACGCGTGTCGGCGGACAAATGCGTGTTCTGCGACCTCAGCACCGTCACAGTGATACGCGAAGAGCTCACATACCCCACCGCCAACATATTGTTGCGCAGGTCCTCCACGTGGTCTTCTTTGACATCGCGAAGGGTCACGGCCGGTTCCACTAGCTGCCTCACCAACACAGTCGCTCCTTCTCCGACGTAATCCGACGTCACAAACTTGGGCACCATAATTTGCGTCCCCTGCTGCTCACGAATGCTTTCCGCCACCTCCGGTTCGTCGTCCACCTCGGTTACGTCCTGCGTAGTAGCTTCGGTGACGTTGGAGCGAGCAGGGTGCTTCGTGCCTCCACTGGAGGCTCTGGCAGAGCGAGCAGGGCGCTTCGTGCCTCCCGAAACCGGGACGGAGCGTGCTGGATGCTTCGTACCCCCCGAACCAGTGATTTCGCCTGCTGGACCGGTACTGGGCATCCGTCCCGAGCTGGCCTGGTTCGTCGCTGCGTTGAAGTTTGACGCTGCAGCAGGGGTACGAATGTCGCTAGAGCCATCCTCCGCAGCGGGGCGCATCATCCGAGTATCCCAAGGGTAAAACGCCGCGGCGTATGCTCCACCCATCGTCTCCGGCGGTCCCTCGGCGCCATCAAACATGTACGGGAACGGGAGGTCCTTGAACTTGTCCTTAGTCGCAATGTTGCGCACGACGATATAGTCGGCCTCGTCGGTTTCCGGCAGCTTGTGGTTGTGCAGCGTGCGCGGAAGGCCAACATCGCCACCAGCAGTGCTCACCGAAGCCGTCCCAATATGCACAGCCGCACCGTCCACGTCCGCAAACAAGTCGACATCGACGCCGCGCTTGAGTCCGCGCGACTCCGCTGACGCGCTCACTTGATCGCCGCAAACCGTTGAAAACAAACTGCTGAAATGCGTATCCGCCATGGTTGTTGAGTTGGAAAGGAAAAGAGATGGTTGACGTTGACGTATTCGAGTGATGTGGATGGTATGTTTCACGTTAAGTTGAAGAATGGTCGTGAACGCCAATCGCTGGAAATAATAACACAATACAACCGAAATTTTGTTAGGTACACACCTATCGTGACCGCTGGAATGCAAGACAGGCAATCGAGATGTGAGTGTCCGTTCAGAACGGGCCCGAGTCGGGCTCTCGAAACCTGACGAGGTGGCGTGAAGCAGGCAGTGTCCTTGATGTGTAATGTGTTAAAATTACAGCTGTCAAGCTAGGCGGCTTTTGGGGCGGCTGCGAGCACCCCTTTATCCGGGGAACACCCTGATTTGAGTTAAAATTTGGGCTATTCTCAAAAACATGCACATGTGAACATGTTTTTGAGATGGGGGTGTGCCGTACGGCACAATCGACCCGCCCAAATCGTTGATTTTTGCAAGATTTTTTGTGCCCGAAATTTTAGAATTTCTGGGCTGGCCAGCAGTGCATCTGAGATGGACATCCACCGGACGTCCATTTCAGGTTGGTCGTGTGCTGCCTACATCCACGCATTGCAGCAACTAAGCAGGCGGGTTCACTACTAATATAAAGTGCACGGAATATGAGTAACGTGATGGGTGAGTAGTGTTTCTGTTGAGGGAGTAAGGCGGGACCATGATGAAACACGGAAGAAGATTTCTCCCTAGCATAACTTAGGCTTGAAGCCTGCAATCGGCCCATCTTCCGGCGCCATTTAGCCTCACAGTTAGTGCTTACAGAAGCCAGTGATGACCCCGCTCGGGGCGGCGGCCGGTTCCTGGGGCCGTTGTGGCCAAATTAGACACCCTGATTTGAATTAAAATTTGGGCTATTCTCAAAAACATGCACATGTGAACATGTTTTTGAAATGGGGGTGTGCCGTACGGCACAAACGACCCGCTGAAATCGTTGATTTTTTACAATTTTTTTGTGCCCGAAATTTTAGAATTTCCGGGCTGGCCAGCAGTGCAATCGAGCTGGACATCCACCGGACGTGCATTTCAGGTTGGTCGTGAGAGAGTGGGGTGGGACCATGATGGAACAAGGACCAAGACCTGTCCCTGGCGTATTGAGCCTGAAATTGACCCTTTGTCAGACGCCATTTAGCCTTACAGTTAGTGCTTACAGAAGCCAGTGACAACCCCACTCGGGGCGGCGGTCGGTTCCTGGGGCCGTTGTGGCCAAATTAGACACCCTGATTTGAATTAAAATTTGGGCTATTCTCAAAAACATGCACATGTGAACATGTTTTTGAGATGGGGGTGTGCCGTACGGCACAATCGACCCGCTGAAATCGATGTTTTTTGCAATATTTTTTCTGCCCTGAATTGTAGAATTTCTGGGCTGGACAGCAATGCAACTGAGCTGGACATCCACCGGGCGTCCATTTCAACTTGGTCTTGTATTTTGCATCTGCACGCATAACAGCAACCAAGCAGTCAGGTTCACTGCTCGGACGAAGTGCACCTAGAGTGTGAACGATTGGTTTTTGACAGGCGAGTACTGCCGAATAGGTTTCACCCTGGACTAATGGTGGCTGGACATTCTGCATTATATGATATACTTCAACTCTGGAACGTAGCTTTATTTGTAGTCGAAATGAAAACATCTTTCGTGACCCTAATTCCATGCTCTAAACGCTGTCCCATAATGAACGTAGAGCTCCTGCCCCGGACGGATATCGCGGATTGCACGTACTACAATGATCTTCGGATTTTCTAGGTCCTTCGCCTTGAGCTTCTTCCCCGTCGAACCGCTGCTGTAGTTCTCGACAAACTCGACGTTGGCCATCCGCCTGGTGTCTTCCGCCGGAGTGTCCTCACCTCGCAAATACCGCGGGTCGTTGATGAACTGCGCCGAACAGAACGGAGCCGGAACAATCCAAATTGGATGCTCGATGTTTTCGTCGTCCTCCGCTGTTGCATACAGCTTGATAGCATACATCAAGAATGTTTCCTTCGTTATCGCCATGTGACCCTCTCCGTACGCGAACCTCATCGACTCCTTGCTCATATCAGAGTACACAACAGTTCCGTAGTATGCACATACTTCGTCACCAACATTAAATGTCTGTTCAGCGAAGAGCCCTCTTCCTGCATTTGGATGCTTAATCAGCGATGGTCGAACGCTCAATTTTTTCGCAACACAATCGTGTGCCCGCATCACGCGAGGGTTTTCAGTTTGCAACCAGCGGCGCAGGGAAGGTGGCCAATAATGTACCGGTTTCTCCATGTGCTCGCGCGACGCAATCGACTCTGGGCACAGCTGCCAGAGGTACTGCCGAATATATTTCGGGAACCTCTGGTACAGGGGAAGGCCAGGTGGGGGTTCGATGATCCTGCGTTCCCTCTGCGTACGCATCGTGACAGAGGGGGACGCCAAGAACTTCTCAGCACTCTGTTTCGCTTCTGTCGTGACCCTCATGTCAGTGTTGTTTGAAAGAATTACACGTGACATGACTGCACACAGCTTTGGAAGCGATCGTACCACACACAATTTGTCCATGTCACTGCCGACGAAAACACGGTGCTCAGGCAAGCTCATAGCTGCTTTTCCCGTTGCGAAAGTGCCAGAGAATGGATCGACAACAATATCACCAGGCTGTGAATGCTGGCTGATCAACTCCATCATGAGAGCGACGCTCTTCTGCTCTGCACGAACTCTGACCGTAGCACCGGTTGTGCTCCTTGTTCGCCACACCATCTCATTCGAATCGATGGCGGGCATATTGATGGTGACGTTGCACCACGCCGGGTACGTGCCGTCCATGTATCCGTGGTTCCTATAGGCCACCATCTCGCTTCCGGTCTTGAACGGAACACCTCGCTTCCAGAAGTGGATAGCGACCTCTGCCATGTTCATGCGTTGGTACCTCTTCCGCCCCGGCATTTGATAGAGGTGCCCAGGTAGTCGGACAAACAACAGAGGTACCTCGTCAACGAAGAAAACTGAATTCCGAACGACGTCCTCCTCCTCCTCGTCCTCCTCCTCATCCGCACTTTCTTCGCCACTGTGCTGCGATGCTTCGGAGTCCGAATTCATGGACGTAACCTCTTCTTCATCCGACCCGTCATCACTGGCAGCAGTATCGGTTGGGCCTTCTGACTGCGGTCCTTTGTACGTTTCCAAGTAATGGAACCATTCGTAGAACTGCAAAACCGAGCAGAACACGATGCCGTGGCCACCGGGGCGCAACAGCTCGTCAAACACTTCGATGCTAGCCTGCATATCTTCTGCAGTTAGCCTGTCGTACGAAGAGTTGGAATCGTTCCTCTTACGACGAACATTGTAGGGCGGATCAGTCAGAATGAGCTGAACGTTGCCCGTGATGGGCACGTGTTCTCGGCTCTCGTCGGCACTGACCAAATCTTCGAAAGGGACGTCGTACACCCGGCAATACTGACTCATTTTCGAAAGAAAGTCCTTTGCGAGAGCCTGCCCTTCACTTTCCTGCTCTTCTGTCGCATGGGGTGACGGTGACGGGGGAGACGGCCCTTGGGCAGTAAGACTGGTCCTCCCAGGTCCAAGTTGAAGCCTGGTTGTGTGTCTTGTCGACGGAACCAAACCTCTCCCTCCTGTGTTGCGACGAGTGGGAGTGTCATCAACCGGCTTGGGGACCTTTTCTGCGTCCGCGGCTTGTGGTGCCGGGCGGAGGACAGCCATAACGTCTTCGTCGAGGGTGTCAAAATACGCTGGCAGCTTGTCCGGATTTCCGCTTGAGAAGTATATTTCCAGTGCCCCCCAGCGGTCGGACTCCGGCCAGGTGTACAGGTCCGGGTTGACGATAAGAAACTGCAACCGGTCGAAGAACTTCCTCACAAGGTCCCTAAATGCACTGTGCTGCGCACTGGTTCTTGTCTCTACTTTTCCACCATATCCATCAGGATGAGATAGGGGAGCTTTGTTGTGGTAGAGATCTAGCTTCTGCTCCATCGGTGCGAATAGACCTTCATCGAGCACGTCAAACCAATGCTCACTGCTGTCGAAAATGATGTACGGCGCCATCAACTCTTCGAAGCTGGAAAACTTTGCGGCGTAGGCCACATCGGTCCAAGCATGGTATAAAACTTGAACCACGTAACAAGCTCGATTAGTGCTTTTCCGATGGGCTGGGACGCGTGCGGCTTCGTTCCCCTCTTCGGCCGCATCTCCTATTCGGCGACGCGGCAGGTTCTTGTTGTGATTTCGGATGATAGACAACGCTTGGAAATACATCAATACCTCGAACGTTTCCGGTGGAGCAAGAACGAAGGCGCTTGGTTCCCCGCGCTGCGGCGCCTGTAGTGGCGAAGGAAGCATGTTACATCCAATAAGGAAGGTCTGCGGCACGATCCCAGAAAGGATGCAGTGCTCAACCCATTGCCCGATACGCTCATCCTGTCTTGAAAACTCGGCAATGGGTAATGCCAGACGAACAATCTGCTTGGCTCGCTCAACGTTCATCTCTGCCATGACGATTTCGGCAACATCCGCCTCGACTCCAGCATTCTTCGAACGACCGCTGAAGGACATGCTGAGTCGACCTTGCAGCGCCACAAATTGTTCTTCCGTGCCCTGCGCAACCCAAGCGCCAAGGTCCGCGTATGTGAAACCTCCCGGCTTGTCCGTCAAGTCTGCGAAACTTGAGTGGGCGAATAAATCCAGCAAGAGGCGGAGGAAGTCTTTGCCAGCGAGAGTAGTTTCGCGGGCGGCGCGACCTACGTTTCGACGTGTACCCATGTCACTAGAATCCTCCCAAGGGCTAGCGGGTTCGCGCAGAATTGGCACGGTTGCGTCGTCAACGATCGGATTGCTGTTGCGCCTGCGCTTATTCGTCATAATGGAATGAGTGGAAAATTCGGTACAGGATGGCGACCGCTCGGCGAGACAGTCAAATTTGACGACGTATCTCGTGACGTTTGCACTCTTTCGTGAGGAACACTGGTTGATATCGAACGGAACAGAGTATACGGGTACACAGCACTGGAAAGGTCTTGAAACCCGTAACCGGTGTAGGTAATAAGTTGTGACGGATACGTGGTAGAGAAAAAATTTTAAAAAGATTGTGATTCCCTGCCTTTGAGTGTTGTACTGCAAGGCCGCCAGTCACATAGGTTGACACAGGTGCCTCACGCTTACCAGGTGAGCGACATCCGGACGGCCACTGGACGTGGGGATGTCCGACTCAGATGCATTGCTGGCCAGCCCAGAAATTCTACAATTTCGGGCAGAAAAAATATTGCAAAAAACATCGATTTCGGCGGTCGATTGTGCCGTACGGCACACCCCCATCTCAAAAACATGTTCACATGTGCATGTTTTTGAGAATAGCCCAAATTTTAATTCAAAGCAGGATGCAGATATTCGTCTTCTACCATTGTCAGAACACATTCGTATAACCACATTTGGAGAACCTGAGCCCAGAGCTATCGGTTTTGGCGGGAGCTAAGCCATATCTCATATAATCAGTAACTACTTCCCGCCAGCTGAGTGGTGGAACCCCTGCTATTTCTACCAACGAGACATACGGGGTGTCAACTCGGCAATCGTATATGATTTGGGTGCTAAATTTATTCAAGAGACGAATGGGCTTCGAAAAGGAGCCCAACTACGTCTACTTGTGATCCATGGGTATAGGACTATTCTATTCTTCTCCAGGCTTCCACCGTAGCCGCCTCCTCCGCCTCCGTTAATGGAAAGAATATCCGAACCGCACCTCAACATGTTCTTCATGTGATCCATGGGTACTGACATCTCACATGCTCTCCAGGCTTCCACCGTAGCCGCCTCCTCCGCCTCCGTTAATGGCAACAATATCCAAACTGGACCTCTACATGTTTTTCTTGTGATCCATGGGTACTGACATCTCACATGTTCTCCAGGCTTCCTCCAAAGCCGCCACCTCCACCTCCGTTAATGGAAAGAATACCCGAACCGCAGGCTTCCTCCATAGCCGCCTCCACCTCCGTTAATGGCAAAAACATCTCACCGGGCTGAAAACGGACGGACGACATTGGGTTCGTTCCGCTGCGTAGACGTTTAGAATCTTGTTAGAAAAAAGTAAACGAAAGAGAATGACATCTCATCTCTGTCGCAATATGTTCCATTTTCAAGTTCTCGGGTTCCACACCCATCAAGGCCTGGATCGAACCCTCTTCGATGGATAGGACAAATAGTGGAAGGCTTTTAAGCCTGTGACCAAGCGGCTATTGATTGGTTGGAGGAAGGAAATTACAGAGGAAATTTAGCTGAGTACGGTGCTCGCGATAGCTGTTAGGTTAAAGTCAAATATGTGTTTCGATTATTTTTCGTACGAAAATGTCTTGCAAAAGACGATGCTTTGTCGTTCTCCTGGAGGGAGTCCGTTGCATTGCACTCAATTCGAGAGCATCGTCATGAAGGAGAGGATTCTTTCTGCTTGTTAGAATCGGTTTAGAGCACATAGCTAATGCATTACTGGCCAGCCCAGAAATTGTAGAATTTCGGGCAGCAAAAATATTGTAAAAAACCTTGATTTGGGCGGCCGATTGTGCCGTACGGCACACCCCCATTTCAAAAACATGTTCACATGTGCATGTTTTTGAGAATAGCCCAAATTTTAATTCAAATCAGGGTGTCTAATTTGGCCACAACGGCCCCAGGAACCGACCGCCGCCCCGAGCGGGGTCATCACTGGCTTCTGTAAGCACCAACTGTAAGGCTAAATGGCGTCTGACGAAGGGTCAATTTCAGGCTCAATACGCCAGGGACAGGTCTTGGTCCTTGTTCCATCATGGTCCCGCCCCGCTCTCTCACGACCAACCTGAAATGGACGTCCGGTGGATGTCCAGCTCGATTGCATTGCTGGCCAGCCCAGAAATTCTAAAATTTCGGGCACAAAAAAATATTGCAAAAAACATCGATTTGGGCGGTCGATTGTGCCGTACGGCACACCCCCATCTCAAAAACATGTTCACATGTGCATGTTTTTGAGAATAGCCCAAATTTTAATTCAAATCAGGACGTCTTCCGGACATAGGGGTGCTCGCGGCCTAGCTCGACAGCTGTAATTGTACCTCATTAAATACTGTTGATGACTGCCTACCGTATACAATCTGGGCTGTTGGCGTATTATCCGGTACTTGACCTGACCTGAACGTTCATCGCAGACCGTTGTGGTTACCGACACTATACAGCAATCTTTTTTGTATCTCGTGCAACTCAATCGTTCCATCGCTTCCGGGAAAGCTTCATTATGCCGCCGCGTATTGCGAAGAAAGCTCCAAAGCCTCCGGGCCTCCAGAAAACCCGGTCAGCAGCTGCTGTATCGAGTGCCCGACAATCCCGTGCGAAGAAGCGGTCTGGGCCTACCGGCAGCATTGAACCGCGGTCCGGTAGTCGCAAGACGGACCGGCGCAGAACTGGGGATCCGCAGCGAGAAAGTGAGGAAGGAGGAACGGCGCGGAGAGAGATGGGGCTTGACCGAGGCAAGCGTGCTCGCAGGGACAGTGAACATCATGATGATGACATGATAGTGGCTCAAAACATGTTGGAATTGCGGCAGAGTGCTATGGCAAAGGTAGTTCCTCCCGGGTTGGCAGATGCGGAGGTGCTGCAGACGGAGTCCCAGCCGGGGGTTCCGAGACACTGGAGGCTGTGACCCCCACTGCGCCAACTATGCCGAGTACATCAGCCCCAGCAGGTAATGCAGTCAGGGACCCGAGGATAGCGGCAAGGGATGTTGTTTCTGAGCAACGTTCACAGGATGCCAACTATCATCGGCGGTCAGGTGGTACTGAGGGGAGAGAGCAGCCGGAGTGCGGGCCTCGTCACAACAGACTGTCATTGGTGCCAAATATGCGCGTAACGCCCCCGCGACGTCAGGCTATTGGCGATGGAGGACATCATATTCCCGATAGCGTGGGAGATGGGGGGACGGTGAGGGCAGAGAGGTTGCATCCGCCGGAATCCATCGATTTAATGGCGAGTCGCATCAATGCGCAGAAGAAGAAGATCGCGGAGCTGGAAAAAAAAGTGTTTAGCCAGGACATAGCAAACAAGGCGCTCACCACGGAGATTGTTGCGTTGGAGGCTAAGGTGAAGACTCTGCAGGCGGAAAATGCCAGCCTTACTGCAATTGCGAGAACAGGTAGAATCAGTGATCACGGTGGCGGTAAGTCGAAAATACAGAAAGCCATTCCTGTGAAATACCTTGGAGTTCTTAGGGCGGTTGAGGAAAACCTGACAAAGTGGTGCAAGAACGAGACTATGGAGCTGGACCCTATAGCGGAACAAACGCAGAGACGTTGGACTGGACGTACCATCGAGGTAGAGCCGGTAGAAGGGGCACTTTGGAGCGAAAACGGTGTAGGATATATTGCTACCCCTCCGGGCTATATCATCAAGAATCTGCAGTGGTATACACCTTCGTACAGGGACGAGAGTGATCTGCTGAATGACTTGGTGCGACACGTACTGCGTCAAAGTCCGTGGTGTGATGTGTTTTCCGATGAGGAGCAGCGTGTGTGCTGTCAAGAGGCTGTGGCGGGGAGCAAGGAATTGAAAGTGAAGGTGACGCAGAAACTGTCCGACGTGATGAGTGCACGGAAGCGTAATGCGAGGGACAGATTGTTCGGTTCGCTGGGGTACACGAAATTAATGTCTAGATGCACGATGCTGACGACGCGAGCTGAGATGGACGAGCGAGAGGAACAAAAGCGCGAAGCGTCTGAGAAGCTTTTGAAACGGGAAAGTAACGGTGATTTGGATATGGGGAGGTGGCGAACGGCACCGTTCTCAGAGCTGCGATACAGCAAAGGCTTGGTTCCTGACAGCTTCGAAATGGAAGTGAATGGTGATGCATGGTTTAACAACCGAGTAGCTGTGAATGTGCTGGACATCTTCAGGGGTTATTCGATACGACCAGAACAAGTAATGGACATAGAGACGAGCATACTAACGCTGGCGCGCCTGGATGCTTGGCTAGTGACTACTGTGGAGTGTTTGGATGAACCGAAGGGGAAAGGAGGTGCACGGCAGAAGGAGTTTACAAGGCGGTACAGTCAATATGTGGGGGTAGCTTTTCAGCAATTAGTTGGTATGGTGGTGTACTGCATGTCTTGTCTCCAAGGCTCGCAAGCAAGGGAAGAAACGGACGTTGTCGAGAGCGAACAGCGGACTAGTGCACAGTCACGGCATGTGTTTGCAAGCCGTACTGTGACGAGAGAGGCTGTTGAAGTGTGGCAAAGCGGAGAGGGGTCTGGAATTGTTCATGTCGTTGATGATGTAAACCGCTGCTCATCACTTGTTCTAGTGTCCGAGGATTGGATTCAATCGCATATTACGTCAAACCTCGGTGCTGTAATGGATTGTGTGATTGCGCAAGGACTAATTGGCGCAGAACTTTTCGTCGTTGACCCATATGCTGGACACCTGACTGCAAACCTGAATGTCGAAATCAATGCCCCACAGTATGGGGGCATGGAGCGGCGCCATGCAGCCACTGCTGATAACGGTTTTGGCGTAATGGAGGATGGTTGAAATTAGTGCAGTAAATGTGACGTTGACTAGAAGGTTTATCATGTAGTACATTATCAATAGAGTGCTGCGATTTAGATTTATTCTTCTTCATTATCATCTGTGAATTGGTAATCAGTGTTGGTGTAGAAGCGGTTGAGATAGAAACGGTGGTCCGACCAGTGCATTTGTTTCGTAAATGGCTTGACTGGAAAGTTACTTCGTACGATGTGCACGGTGCCAGATATAGTAGATGCAGGAATGAGGTCAAACCAAGGACCACCTGCACTGTGGGATGCAGTGTCATTGCTGTCAACGGATCCGTTGTCCGGGTCCCATGTGGACCACTTTAAACAAATGCACCCAAGTGATTTTTCCACAGCGGTTTTTGGGGCAAAGCAGGTCATATACTGAACGAAAGCGAGTTCTACAGGTTGAAACAGGTTTGGAGACTGCAGGCGTACCAGTGCCAGGACGCGCCCTACCCATATGGTTCTGTAGTCATCGGCAGTTCCGGAGATGACGACAAAGGAGTACTGCGATCTCTTTGCGGGGCCGAACGATGAAGTTGCAAAGACGCGCTGCTGCTTGTGCCTCGACACGTTTGTGGGGCGAAGCATGCCACTGTGCGGGTCAAAGTCGTCGGCATCTGGGACGTACCCTCCCATGACGTAGGCGGACTTTACCACGGTGACGGAAATGTCCATGTCATGTATTGGAGGGCCTTCTGCCGTGGCGCGCAGTCTAGCGAGGGTGAGGAACGCTTGTGCAGCTGTGTCACCGAGTTGCTGGAATAGCGTTATGGTGCCAGACGGGAACGAGGAGTTGTGCAGCGGCAAAAGAGTGGCAGGATCGGGCTGTCCGTCGATATCTGCAACGAGGAGGGTTGCATCGGGCAGCAGGGAGGCAAAGTCGTGCAGTGCAACGGTGAATCCGTCGCGAACGAGTACTGCACCGTCTGTGGGCGATATCATGCGTGCGTTTCCCAATGTGTTCGATGGGGTATGACCAGTTGGAGTGGCCAAGGAGAATTCCATGTGGCGAATAGTCTCTTCCATGGCTGTGGAGCGCCTTCGAGAGGTTTTCCTATAACTCTGTTTGAACAGAAGATGCGAGTGTTCGTAGGGGCCTGCATCAATGTGTTCCAGGGCGCCATATCTCTGCAAGTCACCGGGAAGATGGTCTAGAAGATGGAACTTGAAAGTTTTGAGACCTGTGGTGTGGAATGGGCCGAGGGTGGAGAGCATTGATTGTTTGAAATAGGAAATGGAGTTCTGGAGGCTTTCTAGTTCGGCGGCAGTCCAGTGCTTGATGCGACCGCGTTTCATGACCCATGCGACGAGGTCAGAGTATTGCGTGCAGATGGAAGTGAGGGGGGCTGTATCTACTTCGTCACAGCATGTGTCAATGAATGCTGCGATGAAAGGGAACACCATGTCGACATGGTGATAGTCTTTGGCTGCGAGCATGCCGCGTATGCCGTCCTCCGTGAAGAGGCCGTTCAAATTGGTGCCCTTCTCACCCTTGGAGAAGTCGACATGAAGACCGGTGATGTAGTAGTCGCGTTCGATAGCGGACAGAATGCTGTTTGAGCCGGCGAGGATGGATTTTTTCACCTTCTTGAAGGTGCGAGGTGTCCCGGAATGGGAGGCAGTGGTGGTGAGGTCTGGGGAGCTGAGGCGGTGGACAATGCACTGTTTGATGAGCTTTGAGATGCCGAGGTGGAGATTGTGCAGAGGCTCGAAGGAGAAAATGTTGTAGGGGTCTAGGGGACTGTTGGTGGGTAAAAGAGCGGTCGATTCGAGGACAGAGTGTTGTTCGAGGAGGGAGAGAGCTTCGAGCGGAGCAGTTGTATGCTCCTGAGCGCTCTCTTGGCGTGCAGAGCGTGTATCATCGAGGGAGCGGGGCTGGTGTGGCGCGCTGGATTCAAGTTGAGTGGCGGGGATGTAGCAGCGGTGGCAGGGATGTGTGGTGGTAGTGCTGTTGCGAGTGCATGAGAGCTCTTTGGCCTCTGGAAAGTCGCAGCAATAATTGGCTAGGATGGGAAAGCATTGGCGGGCAGTTGCAGTGGAGTCTGTGCAGGGGAACCCGGAAGAGAACGCGGTGGATAGGGACGAAAACACTTTTTCGAGTGCTTTATGAAGAATATCAATTTTGCGAGCGCGACTAGCAGAACTAGAGGTTGTCGGCATTTCATCACCGAACAAGGCGTTGGACGAAGGGTTAACAATGTACGGAAGATACCCGACGATGGTGAGGCCGGTACGGATGCAGTGGCGACGGAGGGGGGCGGAGAAGTTGAGCAGTGTGACGTGTATGGGGTATGCGACGATTGCGGAGCTCTTGAGGCTTGTGCTGCTCTTGTCGGAGTACACTTGGAGGAGGCCGGCAAAGGAGGAAGCGGTGGGATCATTTTCCTCTGCCCATACGACCTGTGGATCTTCCGAGAGCTGCACGCGCTGTCTAGTAACCTGGTGCAGCGTTTTCGCGAATTCTGTGTGTAGGGGATGAGAAAATATTGCGGTGCCGTCTGGGGCGGTCTGTGGGGAGGGGTGGAAGAGAGTATTTTGGTCGTTAGCCAGTGCTAACTGCCTGCGGAGCATGTCGACTGGGTCGCGGAGGTACAGCTGTGCCGAGTACTTACCAGTTTTGTCTGGAATGATGTGGCTCTTGTAACCTTCGGTGCGGAAATGTGTTTCGACCATGGAAGCGGTAACGTGGCGACATTCTTCTACGGTGCGAACGGCGCTGTTGAACTTTTCTAGGGAGAATGCGGGGTCTTGTAGGATGGTGATGACTTCGCTCACGCGGCCAGCGCCGGCCTTGTACTCGAGGGTTGTGAGACTGGCGGCGAGGGATTGCACGAGGAGGTCTGCGCGGGAGGGGGTTGAGGTTGGTGGCAGTGAAGCGTCACAGGGTGAGTCGCTGGAGGAAGCACGACCAGATTCTGGGTCTGGGGAGCTGGGTTGCGGGGAATCATGGTCGCCGTTTCGAGCAGGCTCATGGGTGACGGCAGGGACACGAGCGTTGTTGAAATGTTGGGGAGAGGGGTTGAAACGGTAGCGACACGTTCGCTCATGCAGCGCGAGCGCATAAGCATCTACGCAGTAGTAGAAGCACCCTTCATACTTGCATTCCATGTCGAGTTTTGACGCAAAAGGGAGGATTGCGAGCTGAACAGGGGAGACTGTGCCGTCCAGATGCGACCAATTTTATTTTTGTGGTGCTTTCGAGACTTGGAATGTAACGTGTTCGTAGTTTTTTGGGTAGTAGTTTTGTGCTCACTCCAGCTGACATCCCAACGGTGGAATTTAACCGAGAGTTCAATCATTTCCAACTGTTACATCACATTGCGTGCTGGCAACGTGTGCATGGAAGGACGAACGACTGCCCTGGGAGATGAATTTTCAATTAATTCATTTGTAATAATAAACTTTTTTATTTCCAAACTTCGTGGAATCTGAATGTGCTTTACAGCGGATATGCCACAGATCATGTAAGGAAAGCAAATGGATTCTCATATATATGATTATATGTTTATATTCGTTGTTCTCGATCCGGATCTCTTTGTTCGGGGAATCAGAGACCATGGCTTGGGCCATACTCAATCTCACTGCCGGCGATGATTTCGAGTATGCACAGCAAGACTTAAGCGGACGCAGAAAGCTGTCCGGTCGACGCCGCAGGCTCCACTCCGCCCTCATCACCGACTGATCTTCTTTGACCGACTTTGCTTTGTACGTGCGCGAATCTTGATCAAGATTCGCGCACGTACCTTCGTTCCATCCTCTACCCTCGAGGGTATGCGTTGAGGGAAGCGTGGGTTTTGAGTCTGACTATTTCCGTTGATGCGATATTTTTCATGGGAAGCCTGTTGACTGATGGTGTGTATTGAGCGGAGGATGGAAGAGAGGTACGTGAAGTTTTGAAAGTATGCTGTGAGGGAAGGTTGATTTTGAGTCTGACTGTTGTGGTTGATTCCGATGTTGTGTAGATGATGCAGGAATGTTGATGACGGAAGGTAAGTTTCATTGAGTGCCAAGATGTGCTTTGCGAAGATATGGACTGCTGACTATGATTATTGTTAATTGCAAGGTTTTTGGATCATGGTTTGTATTGTGTGTAGGATGGATGAGAGGTACATTTGCGAGTTCTCAGGGTATGTAGCGAGGGAAACGTTGGTTTTCAATCTGACTGTTGCGATTGAATCCGATGTTGCGTAGGTGATGGAGGAATAGTGATGACGGAAGGTAAGTCACATTGGGCGCCCAGACCGGTTGTGCGAAGATGCGGAATGCTGACTACTTTTCTTGGCTACACGATTACGTGATTTATGGTTTTTATTGTGTGCAGGATGGAACAGGTAAAGTAAGTGTGCGAGTTTTGAAAGTAAGCAGCGAGGGAAGGTTGGTTTTGAGTCTGACTATTTCCGTTGATGCGATATTTTTCATTGGAAGCCTATTGAGTCATGGTGTGTATTGTGTGGAGCGAAGGTAAGTGTGCGAGTTTTGAAAGTATGCTGTGATGGAAGGTTGGTTTTGAGTCTGACTGTTGTGGTTGATTCCGATGTTGTGTAGATGATGCAGGAATGTTGATGACAGAAGGTAAGTTTTACTGAGCACCAAGACTTGTTTTGCGAAGATATGGACTGCTGACTTTGATTATTCATTGCAAGGTTTTTGGATCATGGTTTGTATTTTGTGTAGGATGGATGATTCAGTCATCCTCTCGGAGAGGTAAGTAAGGGAGTTTCTAGGATATCTGTCGTGGTAAGCGTTGCTTTTGAGTCTGACTGTTGTGGTTGATTCTGATGTTGTGTATGTGATGCAGGAGTGGTGAAGCAGGAACGGCAGGACTGAAGGAGAGTGAAGAAGGGATGTAGGAAGATGGGGAATGAAGCTGTGAGGTGTTTCTGGTATGTGTATATTTTGGGGCATACGATAGAAGTGAGAGTGCGTTTCAAGTGGTGTAAGATTTTGCTGACCATGTTCGTGTTTGATGTCTTGATGATTTAATGGGCTGGGGTGGTGTCGAGGAAAGCGGGGATGGTATTGGGAAGGAGCGTATTTTTTGTAATCTAGGTCGTGAGGGTTCTTGCAGTATGTGCGGATGGTGGTGCATGGCGTTCGGATGGTAGGGAGAACGCGATAGTGAGGGAGATGGGTGATCGACGATATGCTGACAGGTATTTTGTATTCTGGCTGGATACGTATTTCCTATTCTAACCGGGTATTTATTTCCTATTCTAACCGGGTATTTATTTCCTATTCTGACCAGATATGTATTCCCTATTCTAGAGAGACGTATTGTATACGAGCAGTTTCCTAAATGAGAGAATAAAATACGGTCCGATATGGGCCCTGAATTTACCATCCGCTGTAATTTCTTCCCTCCCGGTTTTCGCTGATATATTGTATACTGGATGTCGGGTCCTAGTATTCCGCCATATGTACTAGAGAAAGTGGATGTCGGGTCCTAGTATTCCGCCATATGTACTAGAGAAAGTGGATGTCGGGTCCTAGTATTCCGCCATATGTACTAGAGAAAGTGGATGTCGGGTCCTAGTATTCCGCCAAACGTACTAGAGAAAGTGGATGTCGGGTCCTAGTATTCCGCCATATGTACTAGAGAAAGTGGATGTCGGGTCCTAGTATTCCGCCATATGTACTAGAGAAAGTGGATGTCGGGTCCTAGTATTCCGCCATATGTACTAGAGAAAGTGGACGTCGGCATCCTAGTATTCCGTACTAGAGAAAGTGGATGTCGGGTCCTAGTATTCCGCCATATGTACTAGAGAAAGTGGATGTCGGGCCTAGTATTCCGCCATATGTACTAGAGAAAGTGGACGTCCGCATCCAAAAAATTTTATTTTTTTTGGACGCGGACGTTCATTTGTTCTAGTAAATCTCGGGGCCGACTAGGACCCGTACTAGAGAGACTGGACGTCCGCGTCCACTTCCGAAAAACACAGACGTACCACTAGGCCAGGGATTACGACCCCTCCGTGGATCGTGCTGAGCTCGAGTAGACGCGGTGATGTCTCACCCTGAGTCATGGCGCGCCGGACCGCGAATCCCGATGTTGCGATCGTTCCCTAACGCGTTCCCCGTTATTAACACCCGTTCGCCAGCGCGAGCGAGCGACGCGCGAAACGCATAGGTTCAACCAGCGCGATCCGGTTAATCCTCGCCCTGACACGGCTGGCAATTCTAGAA
>JALQPE010001924.1:0-69676 GCA_030407315.1 Asparagopsis taxiformis
CCAGGGTCCATCGCCACTTGCTTCAAACACCTCACCTCTCTGCCTCCTCATCGATTCCACACTCTCCAATAACAACCTGAGCTCAATCGGGGCAGACAGCCAACCCTCACCGATGCGATGACATCCGCGGGACGCTGCGCCAGATGATGCCCTTCGGCTCGGTCTTCGAAATCGTCAGGAAGAGACGGCATACGGTCGTCGAAGAGGAGGTCGTCTTCAGAAGGAGAGTCACGAACGATGTAACCGTCTTCATCGACTTCCACTCCTTCCGGAACAGTGAATGTAATTGTCACTTCGCGGACCCCCTTGCTTTCGACTTGGCCCTCGTCTGCACCCTGTTTGTCTTCCTCGTCCGAAGCGGTATGGACAGATTCTTGGTTGGAGGGAGTCGCACCAGCACGTTGGTTATCTTGGGGACAATCTCAACGGCAGAATCGGGGGAACGGGCGGAGTCTTCGTCAACCTCATCACCGGAAGCAGTGGCTTGTTGTTGATCGGTGGGTTTATCAACAACGGCCTGCTCTCTTCCCCGGCGGATTGTTGTACCACAACCGGCTCTTCTTCCTCGAGGCGTGTGCTCCCCGTCGAGCGAAGTCGCTGTGAACGGCGGCGGATGCCATGCGAAGCAGGCTCATGTTCGACATTCCGCTGCTTCTTGTGAGTGAGTCTCACATTGGCAGCAGAAGGGCGGCGTTTGCGTCGAGCCTTAGTCTTCTTCTTCAATGTCGGATGAAAAAACTCTTTCAAGTTCGTTTCCAAATCCTGTAAACGCGTGGTTCTCCGTCGCATTCGAACCTCACTGCTCCGGTCGTCCCCTCTATACATTGCAATGGCATTGGTGAGATGCCATTGCAACTCCTTCGGCTGCTTAACCGACCCAATTGCCATCTCTGTGCTCAGAAATGACTTGCGCATAATACTCTTTGGGCGCCCAAACGCAGCGTACAGAGAATTTGCTATTGCAGTCACGCGACGGACGTATGTATAAAAGTCGTTCACGTCAAAGCGTCCATCCGGACGTCCGCCATGAGCAGGGTTCAAGTACTCCGAAAGACCACGCAAGACGAAGACAAAGTTTTCTTCCAGCAACTCGCGCACTATCTTGTGGTCCAGGTGCGTTATCCCAATCTCGTTGCGGCGCTCGGAATTGTTCAGCTCACGCAACACGTCGTCGAGAACAGGATGCTTCAGCGTTGCTATAGCCAAACGCGTCCACCGCCGAGCCGTGTTCGTCGAATTCATCATCCCCATGAACTGCGCCTCGAACAATGTTCGGATGACATCAGACTCACGCAAGTCGCCAGCGTTTTCCACGTTGTTTGCAACAGCAATCGTACGGATGAACTGCTGGATGGACGACAAGATTCGAACCAGGGAGCGCTCCGTCAGTTGCGTCCCAGTCGTATGGTTCGACTCTGCACTCTTGTGGATGATCTCATGAGGCTGGAGATCACTGTCGTCCTTGCGGCGAAGGTAGTACACATCCAGAGGCTGAGTAACCCAGCGCAAGCGGTTTGCCTCCTGTGGCAGCTTGGTTCTGTGCATACGGGTGAGGCGCGTGAAGTCATCCGCAATGCTATGCATAGCATTGAGACGATGCAGTCCGTCGATCACGGTCACGTTCGCATTGGCATGGAATTTGCCATTCTGGAACAGACGCGTGTCGGCGGACAAATGCGTGTTCTGCGACCTCAGCACCGTCACAGTGATACGCGAAGAGCTCACATACCCCACCGCCAACATATTGTTGCGCAGGTCCTCCACGTGGTCTTCTTTGACATCGCGAAGGGTCACGGCCGGTTCCACTAGCTGCTCACCAACACAGTCGCTCCTTCTCCGACGTAATCCGACGTCACAAACTTGGGCACCATAATTTGCGTCCCCTGCTGCTCACGAATGCTTTCCGCCACCTCCGTTCGTCGTCCACCTCGGTTACGTCCTGCGTAGTAGCTTCGGTGACGTTGGAGCGAGCAGGGTGCTTCGTGCCTCCACTGGAGGCTCTGGCAGAGCGAGCAGGGCGCTTCGTGCCTCCCGAAACCGGGACGGAGCGTGCTGGATGCTTCGTCACCCCCCGAACCAGTGATTTCGCCTGCTGGACCGGTACTGGGCATCCGTCCCGAGCTGGCCTGGTTCGTCGCTGCGTTGAAGTTTGACGCTGCAGCAGGGGTACGAATGTCGCTAGAGCCATCCTCCGCAGCGGGGCGCATCATCCGAGTATCCCAAGGGTAAAACGCCGCGGCGTATGCTCCACCCATCGTCTCCGGCGGTCCCTCGGCGCCATCAAACATGTACGGGAACGGGAGGTCCTTGAACTTGTCCTTAGTCGCAATGTTGCGCACGACGATATAGTCGGCCTCGTCGGTTTCCGGCAGCTTGTGGTTGTGCAGCGTGCGCGGAAGGCCAACATCGCCACCAGCAGTGCTCACCGAAGCCGTCCCAATATGCACAGCCGCACCGTCCACGTCCGCAAACAAGTCGACATCGACGCCGCGCTTGAGTCCGCGCGACTCCGCTGACGCGCTCACTTGATCGCCGCAAACCGTTGAAAACAAACTGCTGAAATGCGTATCCGCCATGGTTGTTGAGTTGGAAAGGAAAAGAGATGGTTGACGTTGACGTATTCGAGTGATGTGGATGGTATGTTTCACGTTAAGTTGAAGAATGGTCGTGAACGCCAATCGCTGGAAATAATAACACAATACAACCGAAATTTTGTTAGGTACACACCTATCGTGACCGCTGGAATGCAAGACAGGCAATCGAGATGTGAGTGTCCGTTCAGAACGGGCCCGAGTCGGGCTCTCGAAACCTGACGAGGTGGCGTGAAGCAGGCAGTGTCCTTGATGTGTAATGTGTTAAAATTACAGCTGTCAAGCTAGGCGGCTTTTGGGGCGGCTGCGAGCACCCCTTTATCCGGGGAACACCCTGATTTGAGTTAAAATTTGGGCTATTCTCAAAAACATGCACATGTGAACATGTTTTTGAGATGGGGGTGTGCCGTACGGCACAATCGACCCGCCCAAATCGTTGATTTTTGCAAGATTTTTTGTGCCCGAAATTTTAGAATTTCTGGGCTGGCCAGCAGTGCATCTGAGATGGACATCCACCGGACGTCCATTTCAGGTTGGTCGTGTGCTGCCTACATCCACGCATTGCAGCAACTAAGCAGGCGGGTTCACTACTAATATAAAGTGCACGGAATATGAGTAACGTGATGGGTGAGTAGTGTTTCTGTTGAGGGAGTAAGGCGGGACCATGATGAAACACGGAAGAAGATTTCTCCCTAGCATAACTTAGGCTTGAAGCCTGCAATCGGCCCATCTTCCGGCGCCATTTAGCCTCACAGTTAGTGCTTACAGAAGCCAGTGATGACCCCGCTCGGGGCGGCGGCCGGTTCCTGGGGCCGTTGTGGCCAAATTAGACACCCTGATTTGAATTAAAATTTGGGCTATTCTCAAAAACATGCACATGTGAACATGTTTTTGAAATGGGGGTGTGCCGTACGGCACAAACGACCCGCTGAAATCGTTGATTTTTTACAATTTTTTGTGCCCGAAATTTTAGAATTTCCGGGCTGGCCAGCAGTGCAATCGAGCTGGACATCCACCGGACGTGCATTTCAGGTTGGTCGTGAGAGAGTGGGGTGGGACCATGATGGAACAAGGACCAAGACCTGTCCCTGGCGTATTGAGCCTGAAATTGACCCTTTGTCAGACGCCATTTAGCCTTACAGTTAGTGCTTACAGAAGCCAGTGACAACCCCACTCGGGGCGGCGGTCGGTTCCTGGGGCCGTTGTGGCCAAATTAGACACCCTGATTTGAATTAAAATTTGGGCTATTCTCAAAAACATGCACATGTGAACATGTTTTTGAGATGGGGGTGTGCCGTACGGCACAATCGACCCGCTGAAATCGATGTTTTTTGCAATATTTTTTCTGCCCTGAATTGTAGAATTTCTGGGCTGGACAGCAATGCAACTGAGCTGGACATCCACCGGGCGTCCATTTCAACTTGGTCTTGTATTTTGCATCTGCACGCATAACAGCAACCAAGCAGTCAGGTTCACTGCTCGGACGAAGTGCACCTAGAGTGTGAACGATTGGTTTTTGACAGGCGAGTACTGCCGAATAGGTTTCACCCTGGACTAATGGTGGCTGGACATTCTGCATTATATGATATACTTCAACTCTGGAACGTAGCTTTATTTGTAGTCGAAATGAAAACATCTTTCGTGACCCTAATTCCATGCTCTAAACGCTGTCCCATAATGAACGTAGAGCTCCTGCCCCGGACGGATATCGCGGATTGCACGTACTACAATGATCTTCGGATTTTCTAGGTCCTTCGCCTTGAGCTTCTTCCCCGTCGAACCGCTGCTGTAGTTCTCGACAAACTCGACGTTGGCCATCCGCCTGGTGTCTTCCGCCGGAGTGTCCTCACCTCGCAAATACCGCGGGTCGTTGATGAACTGCGCCGAACAGAACGGAGCCGGAACAATCCAAATTGGATGCTCGATGTTTTCGTCGTCCTCCGCTGTTGCATACAGCTTGATAGCATACATCAAGAATGTTTCCTTCGTTATCGCCATGTGACCCTCTCCGTACGCGAACCTCATCGACTCCTTGCTCATATCAGAGTACACAACAGTTCCGTAGTATGCACATACTTCGTCACCAACATTAAATGTCTGTTCAGCGAAGAGCCCTCTTCCTGCATTTGGATGCTTAATCAGCGATGGTCGAACGCTCAATTTTTTCGCAACACAATCGTGTGCCCGCATCACGCGAGGGTTTTCAGTTTGCAACCAGCGGCGCAGGGAAGGTGGCCAATAATGTACCGGTTTCTCCATGTGCTCGCGCGACGCAATCGACTCTGGGCACAGCTGCCAGAGGTACTGCCGAATATATTTCGGGAACCTCTGGTACAGGGGAAGGCCAGGTGGGGGTTCGATGATCCTGCGTTCCCTCTGCGTACGCATCGTGACAGAGGGGGACGCCAAGAACTTCTCAGCACTCTGTTTCGCTTCTGTCGTGACCCTCATGTCAGTGTTGTTTGAAAGAATTACACGTGACATGACTGCACACAGCTTTGGAAGCGATCGTACCACACACAATTTGTCCATGTCACTGCCGACGAAAACACGGTGCTCAGGCAAGCTCATAGCTGCTTTTCCCGTTGCGAAAGTGCCAGAGAATGGATCGACAACAATATCACCAGGCTGTGAATGCTGGCTGATCAACTCCATCATGAGAGCGACGCTCTTCTGCTCTGCACGAACTCTGACCGTAGCACCGGTTGTGCTCCTTGTTCGCCACACCATCTCATTCGAATCGATGGCGGGCATATTGATGGTGACGTTGCACCACGCCGGGTACGTGCCGTCCATGTATCCGTGGTTCCTATAGGCCACCATCTCGCTTCCGGTCTTGAACGGAACACCTCGCTTCCAGAAGTGGATAGCGACCTCTGCCATGTTCATGCGTTGGTACCTCTTCCGCCCCGGCATTTGATAGAGGTGCCCAGGTAGTCGGACAAACAACAGAGGTACCTCGTCAACGAAGAAAACTGAATTCCGAACGACGTCCTCCTCCTCCTCGTCCTCCTCCTCATCCGCACTTTCTTCGCCACTGTGCTGCGATGCTTCGGAGTCCGAATTCATGGACGTAACCTCTTCTTCATCCGACCCGTCATCACTGGCAGCAGTATCGGTTGGGCCTTCTGACTGCGGTCCTTTGTACGTTTCCAAGTAATGGAACCATTCGTAGAACTGCAAAACCGAGCAGAACACGATGCCGTGGCCACCGGGGCGCAACAGCTCGTCAAACACTTCGATGCTAGCCTGCATATCTTCTGCAGTTAGCCTGTCGTACGAAGAGTTGGAATCGTTCCTCTTACGACGAACATTGTAGGGCGGATCAGTCAGAATGAGCTGAACGTTGCCCGTGATGGGCACGTGTTCTCGGCTCTCGTCGGCACTGACCAAATCTTCGAAAGGGACGTCGTACACCCGGCAATACTGACTCATTTTCGAAAGAAAGTCCTTTGCGAGAGCCTGCCCTTCACTTTCCTGCTCTTCTGTCGCATGGGGTGACGGTGACGGGGGAGACGGCCCTTGGGCAGTAAGACTGGTCCTCCCAGGTCCAAGTTGAAGCCTGGTTGTGTGTCTTGTCGACGGAACCAAACCTCTCCCTCCTGTGTTGCGACGAGTGGGAGTGTCATCAACCGGCTTGGGGACCTTTTCTGCGTCCGCGGCTTGTGGTGCCGGGCGGAGGACAGCCATAACGTCTTCGTCGAGGGTGTCAAAATACGCTGGCAGCTTGTCCGGATTTCCGCTTGAGAAGTATATTTCCAGTGCCCCCCAGCGGTCGGACTCCGGCCAGGTGTACAGGTCCGGGTTGACGATAAGAAACTGCAACCGGTCGAAGAACTTCCTCACAAGGTCCCTAAATGCACTGTGCTGCGCACTGGTTCTTGTCTCTACTTTTCCACCATATCCATCAGGATGAGATAGGGGAGCTTTGTTGTGGTAGAGATCTAGCTTCTGCTCCATCGGTGCGAATAGACCTTCATCGAGCACGTCAAACCAATGCTCACTGCTGTCGAAAATGATGTACGGCGCCATCAACTCTTCGAAGCTGGAAAACTTTGCGGCGTAGGCCACATCGGTCCAAGCATGGTATAAAACTTGAACCACGTAACAAGCTCGATTAGTGCTTTTCCGATGGGCTGGGACGCGTGCGGCTTCGTTCCCCTCTTCGGCCGCATCTCCTATTCGGCGACGCGGCAGGTTCTTGTTGTGATTTCGGATGATAGACAACGCTTGGAAATACATCAATACCTCGAACGTTTCCGGTGGAGCAAGAACGAAGGCGCTTGGTTCCCCGCGCTGCGGCGCCTGTAGTGGCGAAGGAAGCATGTTACATCCAATAAGGAAGGTCTGCGGCACGATCCCAGAAAGGATGCAGTGCTCAACCCATTGCCCGATACGCTCATCCTGTCTTGAAAACTCGGCAATGGGTAATGCCAGACGAACAATCTGCTTGGCTCGCTCAACGTTCATCTCTGCCATGACGATTTCGGCAACATCCGCCTCGACTCCAGCATTCTTCGAACGACCGCTGAAGGACATGCTGAGTCGACCTTGCAGCGCCACAAATTGTTCTTCCGTGCCCTGCGCAACCCAAGCGCCAAGGTCCGCGTATGTGAAACCTCCCGGCTTGTCCGTCAAGTCTGCGAAACTTGAGTGGGCGAATAAATCCAGCAAGAGGCGGAGGAAGTCTTTGCCAGCGAGAGTAGTTTCGCGGGCGGCGCGACCTACGTTTCGACGTGTACCCATGTCACTAGAATCCTCCCAAGGGCTAGCGGGTTCGCGCAGAATTGGCACGGTTGCGTCGTCAACGATCGGATTGCTGTTGCGCCTGCGCTTATTCGTCATAATGGAATGAGTGGAAAATTCGGTACAGGATGGCGACCGCTCGGCGAGACAGTCAAATTTGACGACGTATCTCGTGACGTTTGCACTCTTTCGTGAGGAACACTGGTTGATATCGAACGGAACAGAGTATACGGGTACACAGCACTGGAAAGGTCTTGAAACCCGTAACCGGTGTAGGTAATAAGTTGTGACGGATACGTGGTAGAGAAAAAATTTTAAAAAGATTGTGATTCCCTGCCTTTGAGTGTTGTACTGCAAGGCCGCCAGTCACATAGGTTGACACAGGTGCCTCACGCTTACCAGGTGAGCGACATCCGGACGGCCACTGGACGTGGGGATGTCCGACTCAGATGCATTGCTGGCCAGCCCAGAAATTCTACAATTTCGGGCAGAAAAAATATTGCAAAAAACATCGATTTCGGCGGTCGATTGTGCCGTACGGCACACCCCCATCTCAAAAACATGTTCACATGTGCATGTTTTTGAGAATAGCCCAAATTTTAATTCAAAGCAGGATGCAGATATTCGTCTTCTACCATTGTCAGAACACATTCGTATAACCACATTTGGAGAACCTGAGCCCAGAGCTATCGGTTTTGGCGGGAGCTAAGCCATATCTCATATAATCAGTAACTACTTCCCGCCAGCTGAGTGGTGGAACCCCTGCTATTTCTACCAACGAGACATACGGGGTGTCAACTCGGCAATCGTATATGATTTGGGTGCTAAATTTATTCAAGAGACGAATGGGCTTCGAAAAGGAGCCCAACTACGTCTACTTGTGATCCATGGGTATAGGACTATTCTATTCTTCTCCAGGCTTCCACCGTAGCCGCCTCCTCCGCCTCCGTTAATGGAAAGAATATCCGAACCGCACCTCAACATGTTCTTCATGTGATCCATGGGTACTGACATCTCACATGCTCTCCAGGCTTCCACCGTAGCCGCCTCCTCCGCCTCCGTTAATGGCAACAATATCCAAACTGGACCTCTACATGTTTTTCTTGTGATCCATGGGTACTGACATCTCACATGTTCTCCAGGCTTCCTCCAAAGCCGCCACCTCCACCTCCGTTAATGGAAAGAATACCCGAACCGCAGGCTTCCTCCATAGCCGCCTCCACCTCCGTTAATGGCAAAAACATCTCACCGGGCTGAAAACGGACGGACGACATTGGGTTCGTTCCGCTGCGTAGACGTTTAGAATCTTGTTAGAAAAAAGTAAACGAAAGAGAATGACATCTCATCTCTGTCGCAATATGTTCCATTTTCAAGTTCTCGGGTTCCACACCCATCAAGGCCTGGATCGAACCCTCTTCGATGGATAGGACAAATAGTGGAAGGCTTTTAAGCCTGTGACCAAGCGGCTATTGATTGGTTGGAGGAAGGAAATTACAGAGGAAATTTAGCTGAGTACGGTGCTCGCGATAGCTGTTAGGTTAAAGTCAAATATGTGTTTCGATTATTTTTCGTACGAAAATGTCTTGCAAAAGACGATGCTTTGTCGTTCTCCTGGAGGGAGTCCGTTGCATTGCACTCAATTCGAGAGCATCGTCATGAAGGAGAGGATTCTTTCTGCTTGTTAGAATCGGTTTAGAGCACATAGCTAATGCATTACTGGCCAGCCCAGAAATTGTAGAATTTCGGGCAGCAAAAATATTGTAAAAAACCTTGATTTGGGCGGCCGATTGTGCCGTACGGCACACCCCCATTTCAAAAACATGTTCACATGTGCATGTTTTTGAGAATAGCCCAAATTTTAATTCAAATCAGGGTGTCTAATTTGGCCACAACGGCCCCAGGAACCGACCGCCGCCCCGAGCGGGGTCATCACTGGCTTCTGTAAGCACCAACTGTAAGGCTAAATGGCGTCTGACGAAGGGTCAATTTCAGGCTCAATACGCCAGGGACAGGTCTTGGTCCTTGTTCCATCATGGTCCCGCCCCGCTCTCTCACGACCAACCTGAAATGGACGTCCGGTGGATGTCCAGCTCGATTGCATTGCTGGCCAGCCCAGAAATTCTAAAATTTCGGGCACAAAAAAATATTGCAAAAAACATCGATTTGGGCGGTCGATTGTGCCGTACGGCACACCCCCATCTCAAAAACATGTTCACATGTGCATGTTTTTGAGAATAGCCCAAATTTTAATTCAAATCAGGACGTCTTCCGGACATAGGGGTGCTCGCGGCCTAGCTCGACAGCTGTAATTGTACCTCATTAAATACTGTTGATGACTGCCTACCGTATACAATCTGGGCTGTTGGCGTATTATCCGGTACTTGACCTGACCTGAACGTTCATCGCAGACCGTTGTGGTTACCGACACTATACAGCAATCTTTTTTGTATCTCGTGCAACTCAATCGTTCCATCGCTTCCGGGAAAGCTTCATTATGCCGCCGCGTATTGCGAAGAAAGCTCCAAAGCCTCCGGGCCTCCAGAAAACCCGGTCAGCAGCTGCTGTATCGAGTGCCCGACAATCCCGTGCGAAGAAGCGGTCTGGGCCTACCGGCAGCATTGAACCGCGGTCCGGTAGTCGCAAGACGGACCGGCGCAGATCTGGGGATCCGCAGCGAGAAAGTGAGGAAGGAGGAACGGCGCGGAGAGAGATGGGGCTTGACCGAGGCAAGCGTGCTCGCAGGGACAGTGAACATCATGATGATGACATGATAGTGGCTCAAAACATGTTGGAATTGCGGCAGAGTGCTATGGCAAAGGTAGTTCCTCCCGGGTTGGCAGATGCGGAGGTGCTGCAGACGGAGTCCCAGCCGGGGGCTTCCGACACACTGGAGGCTGTGACCCCCACTGCGCCAACTATGCCGAGTACATCAGCCCCAGCAGGTAATGCAGTCAGGGACCCGAGGATAGCGGCAAGGGATGTTGTTTCTGAGCAACGTTCACAGGATGCCAACTATCATCGGCGGTCAGGTGGTACTGAGGGGAGAGAGCAGCCGGAGTGCGGGCCTCGTCACAACAGAGTGTCATTGGTGCCAAATATGCGCGTAACGCCCCCGCGACGTCAGGCTATTGGCGATGGAGGACATCATATTCCCGATAGCGTGGGAGATGGGGGGACGGTGAGGGCAGAGAGGTTGCATCCGCCGGAATCCATCGATTTAATGGCGAGTCGCATCAATGCGCAGAAGAAGAAGATCGCGGAGCTGGAAAAAAAAGTGTTTAGCCAGGACATAGCAAACAAGGCGCTCACCACGGAGATTGTTGCGTTGGAGGCTAAGGTGAAGACTCTGCAGGCGGAAAATGCCAGCCTTACTGCAATTGCGAGAACAGGTAGAATCAGTGATCACGGTGGCGGTAAGTCGAAAATACAGAAAGCCATTCCTGTGAAATACCTTGGAGTTCTTAGGGCGGTTGAGGAAAACCTGACAAAGTGGTGCAAGAACGAGACTATGGAGCTGGACCCTATAGCGGAACAAACGCAGAGACGTTGGACTGGACGTACCATCGAGGTAGAGCCGGTAGAAGGGGCACTTTGGAGCGAAAACGGTGTAGGATATATTGCTACCCCTCCGGGCTATATCATCAAGAATCTGCAGTGGTATACACCTTCGTACAGGGACGAGAGTGATCTGCTGAATGACTTGGTGCGACACGTACTGCGTCAAAGTCCGTGGTGTGATGTGTTTTCCGATGAGGAGCAGCGTGTGTGCTGTCAAGAGGCTGTGGCGGGGAGCAAGGAATTGAAAGTGAAGGTGACGCAGAAACTGTCCGACGTGATGAGTGCACGGAAGCGTAATGCGAGGGACAGATTGTTCGGTTCGCTGGGGTACACGAAATTAATGTCTAGATGCACGATGCTGACGACGCGAGCTGAGATGGACGAGCGAGAGGAACAAAAGCGCGAAGCGTCTGAGAAGCTTTTGAAACGGGAAAGTAACGGTGATTTGGATATGGGGAGGTGGCGAACGGCACCGTTCTCAGAGCTGCGATACAGCAAAGGCTTGGTTCCTGACAGCTTCGAAATGGAAGTGAATGGTGATGCATGGTTTAACAACCGAGTAGCTGTGAATGTGCTGGACATCTTCAGGGGTTATTCGATACGACCAGAACAAGTAATGGACATAGAGACGAGCATACTAACGCTGGCGCGCCTGGATGCTTGGCTAGTGACTACTGTGGAGTGTTTGGATGAACCGAAGGGGAAAGGAGGTGCACGGCAGAAGGAGTTTACAAGGCGGTACAGTCAATATGTGGGGGTAGCTTTTCAGCAATTAGTTGGTATGGTGGTGTACTGCATGTCTTGTCTCCAAGGCTCGCAAGCAAGGGAAGAAACGGACGTTGTCGAGAGCGAACAGCGGACTAGTGCACAGTCACGGCATGTGTTTGCAAGCCGTACTGTGACGAGAGAGGCTGTTGAAGTGTGGCAAAGCGGAGAGGGGTCTGGAATTGTTCATGTCGTTGATGATGTAAACCGCTGCTCATCACTTGTTCTAGTGTCCGAGGATTGGATTCAATCGCATATTACGTCAAACCTCGGTGCTGTAATGGATTGTGTGATTGCGCAAGGACTAATTGGCGCAGAACTTTTCGTCGTTGACCCATATGCTGGACACCTGACTGCAAACCTGAATGTCGAAATCAATGCCCCACAGTATGGGGGCATGGAGCGGCGCCATGCAGCCACTGCTGATAACGGTTTTGGCGTAATGGAGGATGGTTGAAATTAGTGCAGTAAATGTGACGTTGACTAGAAGGTTTATCATGTAGTACATTATCAATAGAGTGCTGCGATTTAGATTTATTCTTCTTCATTATCATCTGTGAATTGGTAATCAGTGTTGGTGTAGAAGCGGTTGAGATAGAAACGGTGGTCCGACCAGTGCATTTGTTTCGTAAATGGCTTGACTGGAAAGTTACTTCGTACGATGTGCACGGTGCCAGATATAGTAGATGCAGGAATGAGGTCAAACCAAGGACCACCTGCACTGTGGGATGCAGTGTCATTGCTGTCAACGGATCCGTTGTCCGGGTCCCATGTGGACCACTTTAAACAAATGCACCCAAGTGATTTTTCCACAGCGGTTTTTGGGGCAAAGCAGGTCATATACTGAACGAAAGCGAGTTCTACAGGTTGAAACAGGTTTGGAGACTGCAGGCGTACCAGTGCCAGGACGCGCCCTACCCATATGGTTCTGTAGTCATCGGCAGTTCCGGAGATGACGACAAAGGAGTACTGCGATCTCTTTGCGGGGCCGAACGATGAAGTTGCAAAGACGCGCTGCTGCTTGTGCCTCGACACGTTTGTGGGGCGAAGCATGCCACTGTGCGGGTCAAAGTCGTCGGCATCTGGGACGTACCCTCCCATGACGTAGGCGGACTTTACCACGGTGACGGAAATGTCCATGTCATGTATTGGAGGGCCTTCTGCCGTGGCGCGCAGTCTAGCGAGGGTGAGGAACGCTTGTGCAGCTGTGTCACCGAGTTGCTGGAATAGCGTTATGGTGCCAGACGGGAACGAGGAGTTGTGCAGCGGCAAAAGAGTGGCAGGATCGGGCTGTCCGTCGATATCTGCAACGAGGAGGGTTGCATCGGGCAGCAGGGAGGCAAAGTCGTGCAGTGCAACGGTGAATCCGTCGCGAACGAGTACTGCACCGTCTGTGGGCGATATCATGCGTGCGTTTCCCAATGTGTTCGATGGGGTATGACCAGTTGGAGTGGCCAAGGAGAATTCCATGTGGCGAATAGTCTCTTCCATGGCTGTGGAGCGCCTTCGAGAGGTTTTCCTATAACTCTGTTTGAACAGAAGATGCGAGTGTTCGTAGGGGCCTGCATCAATGTGTTCCAGGGCGCCATATCTCTGCAAGTCACCGGGAAGATGGTCTAGAAGATGGAACTTGAAAGTTTTGAGACCTGTGGTGTGGAATGGGCCGAGGGTGGAGAGCATTGATTGTTTGAAATAGGAAATGGAGTTCTGGAGGCTTTCTAGTTCGGCGGCAGTCCAGTGCTTGATGCGACCGCGTTTCATGACCCATGCGACGAGGTCAGAGTATTGCGTGCAGATGGAAGTGAGGGGGGCTGTATCTACTTCGTCACAGCATGTGTCAATGAATGCTGCGATGAAAGGGAACACCATGTCGACATGGTGATAGTCTTTGGCTGCGAGCATGCCGCGTATGCCGTCCTCCGTGAAGAGGCCGTTCAAATTGGTGCCCTTCTCACCCTTGGAGAAGTCGACATGAAGACCGGTGATGTAGTAGTCGCGTTCGATAGCGGACAGAATGCTGTTTGAGCCGGCGAGGATGGATTTTTTCACCTTCTTGAAGGTGCGAGGTGTCCCGGAATGGGAGGCAGTGGTGGTGGTGAGGTCTGGGGAGCTGAGGCGGTGGACAATGCACTGTTTGATGAGCTTTGAGATGCCGAGGTGGAGATTGTGCAGAGGCTCGAAGGAGAAAATGTTGTAGGGGTCTAGGGGACTGTTGGTGGGTAAAAGAGCGGTCGATTCGAGGACAGAGTGTTGTTCGAGGAGGGAGAGAGCTTCGAGCGGAGCAGTTGTATGCTCCTGAGCGCTCTCTTGGCGTGCAGAGCGTGTATCATCGAGGGAGCGGGGCTGGTGTGGCGCGGTGGATTCAAGTTGAGTGGCGGGGATGTAGCAGCGGTGGCAGGGATGTGTGGTGGTAGTGCTGTTGCGAGTGCATGAGAGCTCTTTGGCCTCTGGAAAGTCGCAGCAATAATTGGCTAGGATGGGAAAGCATTGGCGGGCAGTTGCAGTGGAGTCTGTGCAGGGGAACCCGGAAGAGAACGCGGTGGATAGGGACGAAAACACTTTTTCGAGTGCTTTATGAAGAATATCAATTTTGCGAGCGCGACTAGCAGAACTAGAGGTTGTCGGCATTTCATCACCGAACAAGGCGTTGGACGAAGGGTTAACAATGTACGGAAGATACCCGACGATGGTGAGGCCGGTACGGATGCAGTGGCGACGGAGGGGGGCGGAGAAGTTGAGCAGTGTGACGTGTATGGGGTATGCGACGATTGCGGAGCTCTTGAGGCTTGTGCTGCTCTTGTCGGAGTACACTTGGAGGAGGCCGGCAAAGGAGGAAGCGGTGGGATCATTTTCCTCTGCCCATACGACCTGTGGATCTTCCGAGAGCTGCACGCGCTGTCTAGTAACCTGGTGCAGCGTTTTCGCGAATTCTGTGTGTAGGGGATGAGAAAATATTGCGGTGCCGTCTGGGGCGGTCTGTGGGGAGGGGTGGAAGAGAGTATTTTGGTCGTTAGCCAGTGCTAACTGCCTGCGGAGCATGTCGACTGGGTCGCGGAGGTACAGCTGTGCCGAGTACTTACCAGTTTTGTCTGGAATGATGTGGCTCTTGTAACCTTCGGTGCGGAAATGTGTTTCGACCATGGAAGCGGTAACGTGGCGACATTCTTCTACGGTGCGAACGGCGCTGTTGAACTTTTCTAGGGAGAATGCGGGGTCTTGTAGGATGGTGATGACTTCGCTCACGCGGCCAGCGCCGGCCTTGTACTCGAGGGTTGTGAGACTGGCGGCGAGGGATTGCACGAGGAGGTCTGCGCGGGAGGGGGTTGAGGTTGGTGGCAGTGAAGCGTCACAGGGTGAGTCGCTGGAGGAAGCACGACCAGATTCTGGGTCTGGGGAGCTGGGTTGCGGGGAATCATGGTCGCCGTTTCGAGCAGGCTCATGGGTGACGGCAGGGACACGAGCGTTGTTGAAATGTTGGGGAGAGGGGTTGAAACGGTAGCGACACGTTCGCTCATGCAGCGCGAGCGCATAAGCATCTACGCAGTAGTAGAAGCACCCTTCATACTTGCATTCCATGTCGAGTTTTGACGCAAAAGGGAGGATTGCGAGCTGAACAGGGGAGACTGTGCCGTCCAGATGCGACCAATTTTATTTTTGTGGTGCTTTCGAGACTTGGAATGTAACGTGTTCGTTCGTAGTTTTTGGGTAGTAGTTTTGTGCTCACTCCAGCTGACATCCCAACGGTGGAATTTAACCGAGAGTTCAATCATTTCCAACTGTTACATCACATTGCGTGCTGGCAACGTGTGCATGGAAGGACGAACGACTGCCCTGGGAGATGAATTTTCAATTAATTCATTTGTAATAATAAACTTTTTTATTTCCAAACTTCGTGGAATCTGAATGTGCTTTACAGCGGATATGCCACAGATCATGTAAGGAAAGCAAATGGATTCTCATATATATGATTATATGTTTATATTCGTTGTTCTCGATCCGGATCTCTTTGTTCGGGGAATCAGAGACCATGGCTTGGGCCATACTCAATCTCACTGCCGGCGATGATTTCGAGTATGCACAGCAAGACTTAAGCGGACGCAGAAAGCTGTCCGGTCGACGCCGCAGGCTCCACTCCGCCCTCATCACCGACTGATCTTCTTTGACCGACTTTGCTTTGTACGTGCGCGAATCTTGATCAAGATTCGCGCACGTACCTTCGTTCCATCCTCTACCCTCGAGGGTATGCGTTGAGGGAAGCGTGGGTTTTGAGTCTGACTATTTCCGTTGATGCGATATTTTTCATGGGAAGCCTGTTGACTGATGGTGTGTATTGAGCGGAGGATGGAAGAGAGGTACGTGAAGTTTTGAAAGTATGCTGTGAGGGAAGGTTGATTTTGAGTCTGACTGTTGTGGTTGATTCCGATGTTGTGTAGATGATGCAGGAATGTTGATGACGGAAGGTAAGTTTCATTGAGTGCCAAGATGTGCTTTGCGAAGATATGGACTGCTGACTATGATTATTGTTAATTGCAAGGTTTTTGGATCATGGTTTGTATTGTGTGTAGGATGGATGAGAGGTACATTTGCGAGTTCTCAGGGTATGTAGCGAGGGAAACGTTGGTTTTCAATCTGACTGTTGCGATTGAATCCGATGTTGCGTAGGTGATGGAGGAATAGTGATGACGGAAGGTAAGTCACATTGGGCGCCCAGACCGGTTGTGCGAAGATGCGGAATGCTGACTACTTTTCTTGGCTACACGATTACGTGATTTATGGTTTTTATTGTGTGCAGGATGGAACAGGTAAAGTAAGTGTGCGAGTTTTGAAAGTAAGCAGCGAGGGAAGGTTGGTTTTGAGTCTGACTATTTCCGTTGATGCGATATTTTTCATTGGAAGCCTATTGAGTCATGGTGTGTATTGTGTGGAGCGAAGGTAAGTGTGCGAGTTTTGAAAGTATGCTGTGATGGAAGGTTGGTTTTGAGTCTGACTGTTGTGGTTGATTCCGATGTTGTGTAGATGATGCAGGAATGTTGATGACAGAAGGTAAGTTTTACTGAGCACCAAGACTTGTTTTGCGAAGATATGGACTGCTGACTTTGATTATTCATTGCAAGGTTTTTGGATCATGGTTTGTATTTTGTGTAGGATGGATGATTCAGTCATCCTCTCGGAGAGGTAAGTAAGGGAGTTTCTAGGATATCTGTCGTGGTAAGCGTTGCTTTTGAGTCTGACTGTTGTGGTTGATTCTGATGTTGTGTATGTGATGCAGGAGTGGTGAAGCAGGAACGGCAGGACTGAAGGAGAGTGAAGAAGGGATGTAGGAAGATGGGGAATGAAGCTGTGAGGTGTTTCTGGTATGTGTATATTTTGGGCATACGATAGAAGTGAGAGTGCGTTTCAAGTGGTGTAAGATTTTGCTGACCATGTTCGTGTTTGATGTCTTGATGATTTAATGGGCTGGGGTGGTGTCGAGGAAAGCGGGGATGGTATTGGGAAGGAGCGTATTTTTTGTAATCTAGGTCGTGAGGGTTCTTGCAGTATGTGCGGATGGTGGTGCATGGCGTTCGGATGGTAGGGAGAACGCGATAGTGAGGGAGATGGGTGATCGACGATATGCTGACAGGTATTTTGTATTCTGGCTGGATACGTATTTCCTATTCTAACCGGGTATTTATTTCCTATTCTAACCGGGTATTTATTTCCTATTCTGACCAGATATGTATTCCCTATTCTAGAGAGACGTATTGTATACGAGCAGTTTCCTAAATGAGAGAATAAAATACGGTCCGATATGGGCCCTGAATTTACCATCCGCTGTAATTTCTTCCCTCCCGGTTTTCGCTGATATATTGTATACTGGATGTCGGGTCCTAGTATTCCGCCATATGTACTAGAGAAAGTGGATGTCGGGTCCTAGTATTCCGCCATATGTACTAGAGAAAGTGGATGTCGGGTCCTAGTATTCCGCCAAATGTACTAGAGAAAGTGGATGTCGGGTCCTAGTATTCCGCCAAACGTACTAGAGAAAGTGGATGTCGGGTCCTAGTATTCCGCCATATGTACTAGAGAAAGTGGATGTCGGGTCCTAGTATTCCGCCATATGTACTAGAGAAAGTGGATGTCGGGTCCTAGTATTCCGCCATATGTACTAGAGAAAGTGGATGTCGGGTCCTAGTATTCCGCCAAACGTACTAGAGAAAGTGGATGTCGGGTCCTAGTATTCCGCCATATGTACTAGAGAAAGTGGATGTCGGGCCCTAGTATTCCGCCATATGTACTAGAGAAAGTGGACGTCCGCATCCAAAAAATTTTTATTTTTTTTTGGACGCGGACGTTCATTTGTTCTAGTAAATCTCGGGGCCGACTAGGACCCGTACTAGAGAGACTGGACGTCCGCGTCCACTTCCGAAAACACAGACGTTCTTCCGGCCTTATCAAATTTTTTGTCTACTGTACAGAACATGTACCCGGGCCTGTTTCCACGTATACCCAGCCAAGATAGAAGGGCCATGAATGGATCAGCGACGACAGCGCTTCGCATTCCAGAGTTTCCGGGCCACTCCTCCAGCCTATACTCTCGGGGCTTCGTAGAGTTTTTAATTGACTCAGTAATTGTAAGTAGCACACTCCCTGTACCTGTATGGACCGGATCTATAGTTACATGCGATACTTTGAACTTTCGAACCTCATCATACCTGAGGCCCAGATTCAGTCCTACTATCATGATTGCGTGTAGCAGTATATCTCGCATATCTATCTCTGATCCACAGCCCAACCAGAATCGAGACGCGTGTGCGCACACTAGACCCATTATAAGAGGCCTTGCCCTTACCTTAGCTGTATCAGATTGTGACAAGTGTACTCTATGCGATGCTCGTAGCTTCTTGATATCCTCATTTCCTATCAGAGGGTTCCCACTTGCTGAACCTTTGCTCATACTCATACTCCACGGCCCACGGTGACCTGCTTCTTCGTATACGACTCGTAATCCTTGCACGAGAGCCCCTACAGATTCATCCGTCAGAGCGTCAGGCTTCCCTATCCTGCAATACGTAGATATTAATTTAGAACTATTTTGGATGAATCAATTGTCACTCTCCCTGGGTCTTCTGATCCAATTTTCTCGGTAAACTCCTTCAGTAGCTTTGCAGCTAGGTTTTTGTTCTTGATAGACGACTTGGAAGACGCAATTCCGATGAGGCCGTTTCCGGTAGTAAATTGGTAACTGAAACTTCTTGAAATCTGCTACTAGCAGATGCATTTCCACTCCCTATTATATTCATAGATTCCATTGCAATAAAGAAGAGAGTTGAACCCACATTCAAATGTTTGTAGTAGTGAAATTGCTGATTGAGCCAAGTGCTCGGGTTGTGTACAAATTTCTGATAGAAGATCCCTCTTTAGCTCTACTCCAGTACCCCTTTTTTATCATATGCTTCCATCCATTCATAGATCTAGACAATTCCATACCAAAATGAACGCAAACTAAACCAAGATTTCTAGAAGGTTACATTTTTCCCATTGCTAGTTCTTACTGATGGATAGTATACAAAGTAATTGCGGATAGTTCACAGCAACCGGCATTCTACATTCAAAGCTCTAGAAAATTTACATTCTATCGTACTCAGTCCGTAAGTTCTACCATTTCATCATTTATTGTATGTTTGGATGAATGAATAGTCGTTAGGCTTGACGGTGCGAAATGCCTTGATAATGACCCTACTAATATTATACCATTTTCGCACCCTTTGTCGCACCTTCCTACCCTAATTTTTGAATAATTTGATGTGGTAACGTTGCAGAGCCCATATTCGCACCCCCTTTTTCTCGGTCATCATTGGCTACGAAAACATATTTTTTATATTTTAGGGTATCCCTACAGTATCCCTCCTTACAGTATCAGTTGCAGATTTCGATGTGGCGATGGACTCGATTTCTTCTTTTGCGTTTTTCTCAGTGAAGATGGAGAGCTAGAACCCCTTTCTTAGTGCCTTCAAGAGGGTCAATAAAAAACTGGTGCTACAACGTATTATTGTATGCATTTCTGGGACAATATGACCTACTGTGATAGATGGTGCTACTAGAGAAAATGTGCCATTGCGTGATGTACATTGCAGCTTGTTTAGCTCTCCAATTAGCACTGTGCTACACTTAGACAAATTTGCTTACAGTATCAGCCCCACAGGATCCCCCATTGTGCTTCACTTGTGGCGGCCAATTTTTAGTTACCCGAAGTTATCATACGTTGGCCAATAGCCATTCAGTTCGTGAATAACCCTAAATTACATACTAGTTTCCGTAATTGTCCCAGACTAATTTATTTCATTGCTGTAGCTCGGGATGCATTGCTGTATGTTTGGCCCTAGTAGAACACCTTTTCTACTTACCTTAAGTTATCATATTTGGGTTGATCGCAATTACAATTTTATACTGGGCGAAGAAATTGAACTAAACTAAATTACATTGGTGCTGCCGTGCATATTCGCTGGAGCGACGCACTAATGCACCGGTACAATTTTATCTAAACTTTCCTTTTTTCTATTTTCCACTAAAAACCTAATTTATAGCATTGCTGTCGGCTCGCCGGCGGCGGGTGCGAGAAATCTACTGTCACGCTGCAGCGGTGGGTGTTCACACCGTCCAAAATGCACCCTCCGCGACTGCGTGACAGCTTTACTAACTTAACTTTATTTTTGTTGCGGTGCGAGTTTCAGGTAATGTCATGAGTTGAGTCGATTCACTGCGTCGAACCGTGCTCACGTGTTTATTGTCCTTGTGATGGCTTCGTCGTCGAGCTTAAATACTAATCTATACGTGTACTGTAATTGTGTATGTGTAATGTATGTATGATCATCCGACACCGAAATCACAAAAAATGGTGAAACCACTTGATTGTCGCCAGGTTGTCGGAAACAGGGTGTGGGACTTGTCCCGTATGATGCAGTGAAGGGTCGTGAAGGGATGCCTCTCAGGAGGACAGAAAGGACGCAAGAGAAGGGTCGTGTGCAGATGACGCTCGCGAGCGTGAATGGTTATTCTGCAAATAATCAGCCGCGCAGAGCCGCGTCGCCAACCCGCTCGCAGCGGTGGCGTGGCAGAGTAATTGTCGCCCAAGGGGGAATGGGCGCGTGCCGCCTTTCATTGGCACCGGGCCCGATGGCTTGCGCTGGATCCTCCCGCGTAATTGCAAAGTGTATTCGTTAAGCGCGCTTAGTTGCACAGGTGTACGTGAGGGCCGATCCGTCCATTACAGTGGCGCACGTGTACGATATACCCGGCCGTTTCTATTAGTTTACACGTAGCAGCATAGCAGCCTACTCTGTAAGGCCTCTGGGCCGCATAAACACACCCAAAAGGTCTATTGGACGCCGGACCAGGACCATTGGTCCTGGTCCGGTCCCGGCAGTCTCGTTGACCATTTAAGGTCAATGGACTGACCACTAAGGCACAATAAAGGCAGATCGTTTCGGTTCCAAATCATTCGACCGTGGTCGTTTAACTTACAACTAAACGGCGGCGGCAATTCATTCACAGGATATCAGCCGCTCCGTTTCTATCTCCTATTGGGGACCGCTCGCCTTCGTCCCCAATTGCCCACCGCGAGCCTCCTCCGGCGGGAGTGCACGTGGATTCCCCTACGGCATTTCTTCTCCACGGTAGTGGACCACCTTCCCGCTTCTTTCAACACCGCCAGGCGACCGGGAGTGGCCTTCCGCCCACCAGTACAAGGCTACCGACTGGGAGCGATGTTGGTTCGGCCCCCCAGCCGGTCAACCGAGCCAACGCCTGTGTGCTTCTCAATCGGTCTCGACTGCAGCCGCCGGCGGTATCACAGTTGTGGAATACGCTGTGTGAACAGGTACGCGTGGAGGCGACCACAATTCCCCGTGGGGATCCATCGCGCTAAGTGCCTAGTTAACCCTTGAGTGGGTTGAGGACGGCTACAGCCGATAGATCCCTCCGGTAGTTTAGATCCAGCCCTCCCGGACCCCGCTCTACCACCCGCTACCGGGTTGGGAGACAGGTGTCCGGGCTCCGAGGGATCGATCCACCCGACACCGCTCTCGGGCTACCAGGATCGCACGAGGCATCCGCCTAGTGGAATCGGCGCTCTCACTCGTGAGTTCTAAGCCTTATCCCTATCTACGAACCCTCCTTGGAGGTACAATCTATCTAAAAGGGCTAAGGGCTAAGGTCCCACAGGATTCTAGACGGATCGTCTGTGTGGCCTTACAACCCACACTAAGGCAGGCGATTCGTCTCTGCTCTACCACACTCTAGCCGAGCCTGACAATCGCGACAGGAGGGCTCGAACATCTCGCGGTGGCCCGCCGATTCGGCTTACAGCCAAGGCTGCCAATTGTCGAATCGACCAATCCAGTGCACTACACAAAGCCATCCCCCTCCCCGATTGCCTCTGAGCTTCTCTCCACGACTGACTGGAATCCAAACCACTCAACACATGTAAATACGACTTACAGCCTCATCAGATCCCTGTGATATCTCGCTGACTGTACACGCCCAGACATCTCATTCATAGTAGGCATACTGGGCCGCTATTCTCACAACCCTACCACTTATCATTGGCTGGCTGCATTGCGCGTCCTGCGACACCTCCGCGGCTCGCCCAACACTGGCGTAACATATAATCGCCATTTCTACCACTCCCTTATGGCATTCTCAGACTCGGACCACGCTGCATGCCCTGACACCCGTCGTTCGACAACAGGCAGCCTAGTTTTCTATAATGGGTCTCCTGTCGCGTGGCAGTCAAAACGTCAACGCACAGGGTCGCCATCGACTCACGCGGCTGAATATGTCGCGACGTTCCACTCGACCCAACAAATGTAAGCGGTTCCAACTTCTTTTATGAGACCCGCGACCTTGCCCGCGCACCAATTCCCCTGTACATCGACAAACGCCGCCGCAAATGTCACCGCCAAAGCCTCTTACCGACACCAAGGCGCGCCATATCGACATCAAGTACCACTGGCTCAAAGAGCAAGTACAAAAAGGGCTCATTGCACCGCAGCGTATCTCCTCTACTGACAATCCCGCTGATCTCTTAACGAAGGCGCTGAAACCGACTCAATTCACTCTCGAACTACCTTTACTCCGCCCACGGCGCGCGGCGACTGACAAGTAACTTTTCTTTTACGCACCGTGGCCACTTCGCTGCTTGACAAATAACTCTATACTTACAGCCACTTACTGCACTTATCCAGTGTCGGATGATCATACAACTATTACACCTTTTACGCATTACAGTACACACTTAGAACAGTATTTAAGCTCGGCGACGACGCCATTCGCATGAACTAAAGATGTATCGATCTCATTCATCCTCATGATCAACAGGTTATGAGCCCAGACGCTGACTAGCCCCACAACTATTCCCCTCCCACCCATCTCCAGAACGCGGCGACACCTTACCGACACCATACCGATCCCAACCAACCCCACCGCACGCGACATTCGTCGCCAACGATATTCTCAGCAAAGACAACGACAGCTCGAACTCCAATCTCTTTCCTCTGAACAATCAAGCCAACACCTTATCGAATCCCCAATTTCCCTTCGCCCCAAACCATTCTCCATGTCTCATCCTACCAAACTCATCAACAACAAAACAAATTCCCGATTTCCATGTCCCCGTCCTTACCCGAACCAACCTCATACAATGGTGCCACACCATAGACAACCACGCCACACTACACGATCTAACCAATTATGTCACAGGTCCCATGCCCACTGCTCCCACAGACCCACAGGAACGACAAGATCACAAGCGAAAAATGGCACTAGCCAGCCTCTTGGTATTACCAAACATATCACAAGACATCATCTCCACTTTGAGTCCCACAATACTCAACAGTCCCACCCCCACCCTATACAACCACATCAAGGACAAACTATCCACAGTACCACCACAACAATCAGAAGCCAGTCTTCGAAGGAGAGCGGAACAACTTAAACACAACGCAGCGGACAACATACAGACATACATAGACCGACACTCGGAGCTCCGCAACATTATGCTACAATCGGCTTTCCCTAACATTGACGACGAGCAAACAACCGTCCAATTCGTTCTCAACGGGTTGTATCACATCCCACAGTGGGCACCGCTACTACAGAATCTGGCAAACTTTCACAACTTCCATGAAGGCAGAAGACCCAGCCTAGACCTAGTCTTCAGTATGCTCCTTGAACATGAGCAAGCAAGCCCATCCCTCCCTATTCCAGAACGCCCATCTAACCCATCACCAACCCCAATCCACCTCCACAGTCCCTCTCAACCTCCTCTTACACCAATGCCTCACCCATATCATCAAACCATGTACCACCAACCAGTTCGCAACTACCCACCACCATACAAATTCCGAAATCCAGGCACACCTACTCCAATCAATATCAACAACCCCATCCCACCTCCTCCAGGTCATCAAGGCACATGGTGCACTCTACATGGCTCTCCAACACACAGAACCGAGCATTGCATCACAAGACAAAAATTACTGAGACAACAATATGCTCCATTAGGAATTCGTCACAGAGCTCAAGCAACACTCACACCGCACCACACTACCCATACCCGCCATTCCCAATAGCCCCAGATACAAGTCAAAATCACCCCACTGAGCATCCACCATCCCCACCTGAGATCTACCAACTACCTCAGACACCTCAACCATCTATACCCCAGCACTCACCATCAGAGACTCATTCCTCAAGCACAATAAATACTCCATCTTCCTCGTCCTATATCTTAGACTCTGGCGCGACTCCTACACACCTTCAACATGCTCAAGAAACAATGCACTCACTACACACACACACATTGACTGCTTCCGGACAGCTAGAACCCATCACCCACAGTGGACCGGCGACTATACCACTGACCAACAATACATCACTCGATGTCAACTACGCAGTCACGATGCCCAATGCGGAATTCAACTGGTATCAGTCAGCCAAGTCGCGGACACACACGATGTCCTCTTCCAACAAAAACGCAGCCTACATTACTCAAAAACAGCCACCCCCTCCTGATAATATCACAATTGCCAAAGCTACCAAACAAAACAACCTTTATGTGTTGCCGACAAGAGGACACAAACGGAAACGTAATTCGCCCGTGAAACATACCCAAAAAGTACAACCGGTGATGCGAACATGCTTTGGAGCACGCACACAGCCCCCAACTAACACTGGAACCACGAACAAGACCACACACCAAAACATCCCCAAAGCGTCCACAACAAACACAACGATAGATTACATCACGAAACCAACGCCCGCCTACCATCCAGGCACCACCACTCCAAAACCATTCCAGCTAGGCAAAAGAAAAATTCTGCGCACAGAACACACAAAAGCGCATCAACCACCATCAGAACAACGACCACCCATCAAAAAACAGCAGCCCACCCGAGTTGCAATCCCAGGCTACAACACAACAATCAATCGATCCACACAAAAACCAATACATCAAGAAAATCCCCAACAAATTATACGCACTCAACGCATCATCCAGCCAAAACAGAAATCACAATCACCATCGACGAACCACCAGAAAATACAAACACTGATCACGCCACATAACACCATATCAGACCAAATCCGAAATCTCCCTCCAAACACAAAACACATTGAACCATACATACGAGACTATCATAACTGGCACATTCGCCTCGGCCACTTACACCCGACACGAATCCACCAGCTTGCCAAACAAGACCTTGTCGAAGGACTGCCACTCACCCTGAAACAACCCCCTCCCAAAATCACATGCACAGGATGTGCGCTCGGAAAACAAACTACAGCGCCATTCCACAGCAAGCAACGAAATGCCCCGCTGTGTGCACACCTTCACACAGATGTTTGCGGTCCCTTCCCCACACCATCTATACGCCAACACAGATATTTTGCAACGTTTCTCGATGAACACAGCAGATTTCTACATATCAAATTAGCACCTAAAAAGAACCAGGCAGCAGCACACATACAACAACACATATCATGGTTACACACCACAACACCACATCGCGTAACAGACATCACGATGGACAACGCAAAAGAGTATACAACCAAGGAACTAACTCAGTTCTATGAAGCCGAACACATACGAACACACCCAACCATCCCATACACACCACAAGAGAATTCATTGGCTGAAAGGGTGAACAGGACACTCACAGACACTGTCCGAGCCATGTTGTTCACCTCCCAACTCCAGAATGCCTCTGGGATTATGCACTTCAGGCGGCAGTTGATCATCATAACCATGCACCTCATTCTGCACATGGCCTACCACCAATTACACTATGGACAGGACAGACACCTAATATCTCCACTTTCCTCCCATTTGGACAGTACGGCTACGTCACCAATAGGAAACCCGGCAATAAGATGCAACCGAAAGCTACTATCATGAGATATATAGGCCGTATCGACACTCGACACTATCAGGTATATGATCCTGCCACAAACGCAATATCAAGCTGCCGCACACCCGATTTCAGGATATATGAACCCCACAAAGATCCAATCGCGACAACACAACATTCGCAAATTGAACACCGAGCCCACCAAACCACCATGATCACACCTCCAATACCAATCACCTCACCGAAAACACTAAGTGAAGCGCGGAATGCACCAGATGCAATCGAATGGGAACGCTCCTGGAACCATGAACTCGATACCCTGGAAGCACGGGGTACCATCACATACATACCTAAACAACAAGTACCTCCCGGCACCAAACTCATACCGGTCAAAATCATTCTCAAGACGAAAACAGATTCTAATGGAATACCAATATCACGCAAAACAAGATGCAACCTCCGCGGCGATTTACAGCGCCCACACGAACATTTTGACCCAGACTCCATATCGTCGCCAGTTGCAGACCGTGACGCGATAAGACTATCACTGGCATTGGCCGCAGCACATGGGTATGAGGCCTCCCATTGGGACCTCGAATCAGCATTCCTCCATGAATCCTTCGATGACGAAACTGACCCCAACAAATTCCTGTACATCCATCAACCGATACGATTTGACGGTACCCTCAAGTATCCTGGTATGATAGGCAAGCTAACGGGCAATATGTATGGCTCCCGGCAAGCATGCAAAATATTCACAACCGGACTAAGCGAACATCTTAAACTACAACAATTCACAAGACTCACAAGTGAGAGCTGCACCTATCATCTCACTGACCCCAAAGATACAACCCAGTTTGTCTACTTTGTAGTCACTGTGGATGATTTTCTGGTTATTACAAACAACCCGCAACTACGAGACAAAGCCAAGAACCACATTCAAACCAAATACAATTTAAAGACTTGGGGCCGGTGACACACATCTTAGGATGGAAGGTGGACAGAGATGTCACAGGGATACGAATATCACAACCTGCCTACATTACAAGCCTGCTCAAGAAATACAAGCTAACAGATGCCAAAACGGCGACCTCTCCAATTGCATCGGAACTGCTCACACCGGACTCAGAACATTCAAAACCCCTCGACACATCGTAGCACAACTACCACGCACTCATTGGCAGTATAAGATATCTGGCAGACTCCACCAGGCCAGATATATCTTTCATCACAGGATATCTAGGCCGATTCTCCCAAGAACCCACGACACACCACTGGAAGTCTGCCCTCCGTGTACTGCGCTACCTTAAAGCAACTATAAAAACGGGCATACATTACAAAGTTGGACTCACAGAAACCCTCCAATCGCATTCAGATAGCGACTATGCTGCATGCACAGAAACAAGAAGATCAACATCCGGAACCTACATCACATACAATACAGCACCGATTGCATGGCAATCTAAGAGGCAGAGATTCATAGCCACCAGTACTTGGGCGGCAGAGTATGTCGCAGCATTCCACACTGCGCAACACACCTTTTGTCTCCGCAACCTCCTAAATGACCTCCGACACCCAGAATCCAAACCAACAAAACTATACATGGACAACACCGGAGCTATAACCACAGCTAACACGTCGCATCCCACACCCAAATCTAAACATATTGATATCAAATATCACTATCTGAAGGAACTCATCAACCGCCAAATGATACAAATTGAGTACATTCCGACGAACAAAAACAACGCAGATATAATGACCAAAGCCTTCAAACCAGCACAGTTCCAACAAAAACTCCAATTACTACAGCTCTCGCAGTCTGCGGCGTGCGGCGACTGTCGGATGATCAAAACATCTCCACCCCGCAGCCAGCTCAAGCCTACATCTGTCGGATGATCATACAACTATTACACCTTTTACGCATTACAGTACACACTTAGAACAGTATTTAAGCTCGGCGACGACGCCATTCGCATGAACTAAAGATGTATCGATCTCATTCATCCTCATGATCAACATCCAGTACTTAGTCGTTCGCCGTCGCTCCACTCCTTCAATAAACAGCCAAGGAACTCGGATCTCTTCACACCCGCTCTTTCGATTCCATACCTGTCTCTGCTGGATTAATTCTACACCACAGCTGTCCAGGTCGGACACGTGCCAATGGCGAGCGATACAATGGATAGATATACTGTAATGGTGAGGCCTACTACTGTAAACTGGTTCAGTTTAGTTCAATGTGGCACAGCGATTGCGGCGCACAGCTTCATAGCCGTATGTCGATGACCATTCACAGATCATGAAGCGCGCCTCGTCGACACAAATCGCTGTCGCGACCAACGCGTCGTATCTCTTCCGTTCAATTGTCCATGTCTGTTGCTTGATGACATGCAATCACATCATTTGAATCCGCACTTGGGGTATGACACACCTCCAACTGTGTACAGGTGGTGGTCGCACTATAGATGTACAGCTGTAGAATGAAGCACGCATTCGTTGTGCATTGGGGAGGATGGAACTGTGATGCGATGCACCCTCAATTATCGTCCATCTGCACGCATGGCCATGTCCACGCGCATGCAAGTGCCCATGCCTATGCCTATGCCTATGCACGTGCACGCTCCATCAAGGTCGACGTGGACAATCGCGTCTGCGCTGCGCTGCGCTGCAATATGCCGCGCCGCGTTTCACGACGGCCTCGCATATAGACCGGAAGGTGTCCCGAGCGTCACTACTTCCCGTTCCGTGCGATAGTTTGTTAAATCCGTTTCGTTTAGTCTGGTGCACAGAAGCATGTACAGTGCTGCGAGAGCGCTTGAAGAGGGGAGCGGTGGTGTTGCGAAAGATGTTGCGGGTGCAGTAGAACTGTACGAGCGGTGCGTTGCGGAGGAGGAGAACTATGATGCGATGCACAGACTGGGGAGGATATTGGGGCGTGGGGCGGATGGAGTGGATAGAGACAGGGGACGAGCGATAGCGTTTCTGGAGAGGGCTGTAGAAGAGAATGGGAACTGCGGTGCGATGTTTGAGCTTGGGCGACTATTAGGTGAGTGTGATTGTGGAGATGAAGTGGAGATGGATGTATATCGTGGAGTAGCATTACTGGAGAGAGCTATCAGGGAGGGGAATCATGTGGGGGCCATGGTGCATCTTGGATGGATGCTAGAAGAAGATACAAGAGGGGTCGAGCAAGATGTATGTCGTGCGGTAGGGTTATACGAGCGAGCGATAGAAGAAAGGAATCATTGCGGAGCGATGTACAATCTCGGAATGATATTGCGAGATGGTGCGGATGGTGTTGCGAGAGACATCGACCGTACAGTGTCGCTACTCGAGAGAGCGATAGCAGAAGGAGAAGATAGTGATGCAATGAATGATCTGGGATTGTTGTTCCAGTATGATATTGAAGGAGTAGAACAAGATTTACAGCGAGCAGTATCGTTATATGAGCAAGCGATCGAGAAGGATGAGAACGTTTATGCGATGTGTAATCTGGCGATGGTACTACGAAAGGGCGGAGATGGAGTCGAGAAAGATGTGTGTCGTGCAGTATCGTTATACGAGCGAGCGATAGAAGAAGGAAATCATTGCGAAGCGATGTATTGCCTCGGAATGATATTGAAAAATGGTGCGGATGGTGTTGCGAGAGACATCGACCGTACAGTGTCGCTACTCGAGAGAGCGATAGCAGAAGGAGAAGATAGTGATGCAATGAATGATCTGGGATTGTTGTTCCAGTATGATATTGAAGGAGTAGAACAAGATTTACAGCGAGCAGTATCGTTATATGAGCGAGCGATCGAGAAGGATGGGAACGTTCATGCGATGTACAATCTGGCGATGGTACTAGAAGAAGGGGGAGATGGAGTCGAGAAAGATGTGTGTCGTGCGGTATCGTTATACGAGCGAGCGATAGAAGAAGGGAATCATTGCGGAGCGATGTACCATCTAGGATTGATACTAGAAGATGGAGCGGATGGTGTCGCGAGAGACATCGACAGTGCAGTGTCGCTATTTGAGAGAGCGATAGCAGAAGGAGAAGATAGTCGTGCAATGAACTCACTGGGATGGTTGTTCCAGTATGATACTGAAGGAGTAGAACAAGATTTACAGCGAGCAGTATCGTTATATGAGCGAGCGATCGAGAAGGATGGGAACGTTTATGCGATGTACAATCTGGCGATGGTACTAGAAGAAGGGGGAGATGGAGTCGAGAAGGATGTGTGTCGTGCAGTATCGTTATACGAGCGAGCGATAGAAGAAGGAAATCATTGCGAAGCGATGTACTATCTCGGAATGATATTGAAAAATGGTGCGGATGGTGTCGCGAGAGATATCGACCGTGCAGTGTCGCTACTCGAGAGAGCGATAGCAGAAGGAGAAGATAGTGATGCAATGTATGAACTGGGAGTGTTGTTCCATTCTGATGCTGAAGGAGTTGAACAAGATTTACAGCGAGCAGTATCGTTATATGAGCAAGCGATCGAGAAGGATGAGAACGTTTATGCGATGTGTAATCTGGCGATGGTACTACGAAAGGGCGGAGATGGAGTCGAGAAAGATGTGTGTCGTGCGGTATCGTTATACGAGCGAGCGATAGAAGAAGGAAATCATTGCGAAGCGATGTACTATCTCGGAATGATATTGAAAAATGGTGCGGATGGTGTCGCGAGAGATATCGACCGTGCAGTGTCGCTACTCGAGAGAGCGATAGCAGAAGGAGAAGATAGTGATGCAATGTATGAACTGGGAGTGTTGTTCCATTCTGATGCTGAAGGAGTTGAACAAGATTTACAGCGAGCAGTATCGTTATATGAGCAAGCGATCGAGAAGGATGAGAACGTTTATGCGATGTGTAATCTGGCGATGGTACTACGAAAGGGCGGAGATGGAGTCGAGAAAGATGTGTGTCGTGCGGTATCGTTATACGAGCGAGCGATAGAAGAAGGGAATCATTGCGGAGCGATGTACTATCTCGGAATGATATTGGAAGATGGAGCGGATGGTGTCGCGAGAGACATCGACAGTGCAGTGTCGCTATTTGAGAGAGCGATAGCAGAAGGAGAAGATAGTGATGCAATGTATGAACTGGGATTGTTGTTCCAGTATGATACTGAAGGAGTTGAACAAGATTTACAGCGAGCAGTATCGTTATATGAGCGAGCGATCGAGAAGGATGGGAACGTTTATGCGATGTACAATCTGGCGATGGTACTAGAAGAAGGGGGAGATGGAGTCGAGAAGGATGTGTGTCGTGCAGTATCGTTATACGAGCGAGCGATAGAAGAAGGGAATCATTGCGGAGCGATGTACTATCTCGGAATGATATTGGAAGATGGAGCGGATGGTGTCGCGAGAGACATCGACAGTGCAGTGTCGCTATTTGAGAGAGCGATAGCAGAAGGAGAAGATAGTCGTGCAATGAACTCACTGGGATGGTTGTTCCAGTATGATACTGAAGGAGTAGAACAAGATTTACAGCGAGCAGTATCGTTATATGAGCGAGCGATCGAGAAGGATGGGAACGTTTATGCGATGTACAATCTGGCGATGGTACTAGAAGAAGGGGGAGATGGAGTCGAGAAGGATGTGTGTCGTGCAGTATCGTTATACGAGCGAGCGATAGAAGAAGGGAATCATTGCGGAGCGATGTGCATTCTCGGAATGATATTGACAAATGGTGCGGATGGTGTTGAGAGAGACATCGACCGTACAGTGTCGCTACTCGAGAGAGCGATAGCAGAAGGAGAAGATAGTGATGCAATGAATGATCTGGGATTATTGTTCCAGGTTGATACTGAAGGAGTTGAACAAGATTTACAGCGAGCAGTATCGTTATATGAGCAAGCGATCGAGAAGGATGAGAACGTTTATGCGATGTGTAATCTGGCGATGATACTACGGAATGGCGGAGATGGAGTCGAGAAGGATGTATGTCGTGCAGTGTCGTTATACGAGCGAGCGATAGAAGAAGGGAATGTTTTCGAAGCGATGTACAATCTCGGGAGAATATTGCAAGATGGTGCGGATGGTGTTGAGAGAGACATCGACCGTGCAGTGTCGCTACTCGAGAGAGCGATGGCAGAAGGAGAAGATAGTCGTGCAATGAATGATCTGGGATTGTTGTTCCAGTATGATACTGAAGGAGTTGAACAAGATTTACAGCGAGCAGTATCGTTATATGAGCAAGCGATCGAGAAGGATGCGAACGTTTATGCGATGTGTAATCTGGCGATAGTACTACGAGAAGGTGGAGATGGAGTCGAGAAAGATGTATGTCGTGCAGTATCGTTATACGAGCGAGCGATAGAAGAAGGGAATCATTGCGGAGCGATGTGCATTCTCGGAATGATATTGACAAATGGTGCGGATGGTGTCGCGAGAGACATCGACCGTGCAGTGTCGCTATTCGAGAGGGCGATAGCAGAAGGAGAAGATAGTGATGCAATGAACTCACTGGGATGGTTGTTCCAGTATGATACTGAAGGAGTTGAACAAGATTTACAGCGAGCAGTATCGTTATATGAGCGAGCGATCGAGAAGGATGGGAACGTTTATGCGATGTACAATCTGGCGATGGTACTAGAAGAAGGGGGAGATGGAGTCGAGAAGGATGTGTGTCGTGCAGTATCGTTATACGAGCGAGCGATAGAAGAAGGGAATCATTGCGGAGCGATGTGCATTCTCGGAATGATATTGACAAATGGTGCGGATGGTGTTGAGAGAGACATCGACCGTGCAGTGTCGCTACTCGAGAGAGCGATGGCAGAAGGAGAAGATAGTCGTGCAATGAACTCACTGGGATGGTTGTTCCAGTATGATACTGAAGGAGTTGAACAAGATTTACAGCGAGCAGTATCGTTATATGAGCGAGCGATCGAGAAGGATGGGAACGTTTATGCGATGTACAATCTGGCGATGGTACTAGAAGAAGGGGGAGATGGAGTCGAGAAGGATGTGTGTCGTGCAGTATCGTTATACGAGCGAGCGATAGAAGAAGGGAATCATTGCGGAGCGATGTACTATCTCGGAATGATATTGGAAGATGGAGCGGATGGTGTCGCGAGAGACATCGACAGTGCAGTGTCGCTATTTGAGAGAGCGATGGCAGAAGGAGAAGATAGTCGTGCAATGAATGATCTGGGATTGTTGTTCCAGTATGATACTGAAGGAGTTGAACAAGATTTACAGCGAGCAGTATCGTTATATGAGCGAGCGATCGAGAAGGATGGGAACGTTTATGCGATGTACAATCTGGCGATCACACTAGAAGAAGGCGGAGATGGAGTCGAGAAGGATGTGTGTCGTGCAGTATCGTTATACGAGCGAGCGATAGAAGAAGGGAATGTTTGCGAAGCGATGTACTATCTCGGAATGATATTGCGAGATGGAGCGGATGGTGTCGAGCGAGACATCGACCGTGCAGTGTCGCTATTTGAGAGGGCGATAACAGAAGGAGAAGATAGTGATGCAATGTATGAACTGGGACGATTATTTCAGTTTGACACTGAAGGAGTTGAACAAGATCTACAGCGAGCAGTATCGTTATATGAGCAAGCGATCGAGGATGATGCAAATTGTGACGCAATGTACAACCTGGTAACTATACTGCAGGATGGGGGACATGGTGTCGAGAAGGATGTTTGTCGTGCAGCGGCATTGTTGCAGCGTGCCATCGATGAATGGGATAATTGTCGGGCCATGGTTGAGCTCGGAGAGATGCTGGAGCGTGGCTCCGGGGTAGACAGAGACATCCGTCGCGCCATCAAGCTATACGAGCGAGCCATCGAGGAGGAAAGTAATGCTCGTGCAATGATGAATTTGGCATCCCTCCTGGCAAAGGGTGGTGATGGTTTCGAACAAGATGCAATCCGTGCAGTGGCACTATATGAGCGAGTTGTGGATGAGTATGACAATCCGTACGCCGAGGTGTATCTTGGAAGAATTCTAGCGTACGGGGCGCGCGGTGTAGAAGCAGATAGAGGTCGGGCTGAAAGACTATTGCGCAGGTGTGCAGAGCGGAATCTAGAGGGGGATGTGGATGTGGTCAAGGAGCTTGCCGAGTTGGTGATATCAGTGAAAACTAGCACGGAGGAGTGAGGTGATGTTGAGTAATATGAATATAGCAGAGCTCTGGAAGTGTAAAACTAAATCAATTTGAAACGTTGTTGGTGGTGATGTGACGCAATTTGTGTAGTTTAGATGTGTGGACAATGGGCTACATGTTTATCTAGCGGGGTGTAGGACGGGAGGAGGAGGGTATAGGCGATGGAGCGATGGGAAAGTTTGAGAGAGTGGTGAAGACGTTGTGTCGTGTTGATTTGAAACAGCCGAGAAACTTTGAGTTTCATGTTTAGCGGACGACTGTACGAAATCAGGTTTCGGTATGAGAACACTGTCCGATGAGGACTGTTTCACTTGCAGGCAGCAACGGAATATGAGAGTTCTGGAAAAGCATCTATATTTAGTCGGCCAGTCCACGGCGTGGCGTCTTCTGCCGACCACAGCGAGAAACTCGTTTTGCCACTTGTTACTCTGCTGTCCAACTCGGCATCCATGAAGTCACATCTCGCCGCACGAGGATCCCATGGTGCATCCAACTTTGATAAACTACAACGTCATGATGTTTGTTTGCTGTCCCATTTTGCATCTAACGTCGACGTGAACATACCCGGCACATACATTAGTGCTGCCATTTCCGCCGAGAAGCGGCCAACCGTTTTGCCCCCTCCTTACGTTATTCTACCATGTACGCTGCCGCGAAGGCGCTTGAACAAGGGACCAGCCAGGCTGGAAAAGATGTTGCCGCTGCAGTCCAACTATACGAGCGGTGCATTGCGGAAGAGAACAACTATGAGGCGATGTACAGACTGGGGAGGATATTGAGTCGTGGAGCGGAGGGAGTCGAGAGAGACGGGGGAAGAGCGATGGGGATACTGGAGAGGGCTGTGGAAGAAGGCAGTAACTGCGATGCGATGTATGAACTAGGTCGTTTGATGGAAGTCGGTGACGAGGCCTTCGAGCGAGATGTGCGACGTGCCGTGTCGTTGTACGAGCGAGCGATCGAGAGGGACGGCAACTGTAGTGCAATGAATGACCTAGGATTGATACTGCTCTACGGCGAAGTTGGTGTGGAGCAGGACGAGCTTCGAGCAGCTGAGTTATTTGAACGAGCAATCGCCGAGGGAAATAATTGTCACGCTATGGTGCATCTCGGATGGATGCTGGAGGGAGATATGGGTATCGATAGAGACATCACACGCGCTATTATGCTCTACGAACGAGCCATTGAAATCGGAAATGATCATCAGGCGATGATGAAATTGGCTTCAGTGCTTATCGATGAGGTTGCGGATGTCGAACAAGACGCTGCTCGGGCTGTGTCGCTGTATGACAGAGTAGTGAGAGAGGATATCCACGCGGATGTAGTGCTCAACCTCGCGAGAATTATGGTGTATGGCGCACCTGGTGTTGAAGCGGATTTCTTGCGAGCTGAAAGACTTTATCAGATTTGTTGCGACGAGAAGATGGATTCGGATGTGATTGATGATCTCGCAGGCTTGTTGGTGTCAAGTAAACTGGAGTAGATTGTTGTCACACCTACTATTCCCGTTACGAATGGTGAGAAATATTTCGTGCTCAGATTTCCATCGTCGTTCAGTATCCACCAGCGCTACACCATCATCATCTCCCGCTGTTCAACTCTGGGTCGTATCTCTTGTTCGAGGAGTGCACCGCTCATTTTCCACTGTGCATTTTCGCCACATTTCAGTCTGCTCTGGACAATGAAGCGACGGTTTGAAGGTAGCACATCGATTACGTCGCAGACAGGGAAGATATTCCATTTTTTCGCACTGCTCGGGTGAAAGGCTACATCGTTGCGTTCTTCGAGCTTTCATACGAGAGACTGTCGCATAGTCAGTGCTGGCTTCGGAAATGTCACCTATAAAATGGTGCACTGTGTTGTTCGTTGAAGCCTGAACAATGGTTGTGGCAGTCAAGCGGGCTTGGAAATGGGTCAGGAAATCACTGTATTTTTTGATCAGATAGAGTACTGATGAATTTGATCACGATTTCTTCTCTCCAATTCTGCGCCGCAGACAGATAACGTAGCCTCCGAAATGATTCTTCCCCGCACAACACCAACATCTCGGTTTATCGAGCACTGCATCCTTCCGTTTTATTCCTTCGATGTTTAATTCAAACACCGAAGATGCAGAGCAGCGAGGCTCGAGGCACAGCATGTCTATTGACAAAATTGTCGACTTGCTCTGAAATAACCAGAGGTAAGAACATATCACACCAATTGTTCGCGCGAAACATATCCGAGGTACTGAAAGCTGGATGCAAGGGTCCGTTTCCAAAAAAAGTCTACTGTGTTGTGCAGCGTGTGAATCACAACGACTGTTGTTCGCAAGTTTATGACTTTGGATCAAGCAAGCATACAACTGCATGCTACTGTTGGAGTGTCCTCATACGTACACATTGTTGACCAACAGCAGCTCACAAGGATCTGAATCGATTCGGCTCAGCGCGTCACCGGGAGAAGCAATTATGTTTATGCTTCTCCACTGTCCATTGCATGAGTCATGACGCATCCCAGCCAAGAGCATGCATGGAGTGAAAGCTCCAGCGAGCGGCAGACGATGCACGCCTCTGAATGGATCCAACGTGAAACGAACGTTTTTTCGCTACTTGCGTAGATACTACTGCACCATGAAAGTTTGCAATGCCTCACTGTAATCATCTGCCGAGAAGCGCTCGTTGAGAAACATTTATCCACTCTACCGTCAGCATTCAGTACCTCGTTCGCTGCTGCAAAGGCCCTCGGGAACGGGCTCCAGGGGTTGGGAGAGATGTTGCAGCTACAGCCAAGTGTGTGTGAGATGTGTTGTGGAGGAGAATAGCAACTATGATGCGATGGCGAATGTGGATATGGTTCTGAGCGACAATGCGCTTGGTGTAGAAAAGGATATTAATGGTGGTGTGGGCTTGTTGGAGAGAACTATTGTGGGAGGGTATTGGTTTGCTGTATGTATTCTTGATATACATGCAAGTTGTCGAGGGGGCAGAAAGATACATGCAACGTGGTACGTAGATGTATGAGCGAGCGATTGAGGGAGAGGGTTGATACGGAATGTATAATCTATATTCGGTATTGTGCGATGACGGAGGTATCTGTTGGATAAAGTAATCCGTGCGGCCAATGACTGATGCAATGGTCAGCCTTGGCTTTATGCTAACCAATGATGCAGTGGGCGTTGGAAGGGATGTTTGTCGCGCTGTTTGGGCGAACGATGGACAAATCCAAAAATTGTGCTGTAGTGTTCAGCCTTTCGCTGGGATGCTTGCTAGACTTCGGCACCGATGACGTTGGAGTGAGCGATCGGGAAGGAATGGGACTGTTGTGCAACGGACAAACTAGCGATAATACTTGTGTCTGGTTCATCACATACTGTTATGACGCACTTAGCTGGAGTGCCGTGGGGAACCCTCGTCAGGGGTCGGCTATAATTTCTGTATTGCGTAGCGATGAACTTCAAGACGAAATAATGAAATCTGAACTAAAGCGAGCCTTGGCAGAACATTATATTTGCCCACATCACCGCGACAAGACTAAATTCCCTTCATCCCCAGGTTTTTCACCATCATCATCATCATTCAAAGAAACGTTTACACTACTCTACTTATTCCTTGAAATACAACATCAACAAAGCAACACAACTCATGCAAAACAAACTTTCATCACACAGATCACGGATCAGGTGCCATAACAACCACACACATATTCTCGCTCCTCGGCACACCAGTTCTGGTTTCCAGGACGGTGCTCTCATCCTCCGAAAGAATCTGGAAATTACGGAAGAAAATGCGAAGACAGCCACCCGTTCTCTCCATATTCAGCATCTCCGCTGTAAAAGGCAAATGACCCAACGCCGATCCTGGTGAATTTGGGATCGGCACCGGTCTGATAAACGTATTGGTAACCGAAAATTCGGTGACCGGTCTCTCCCGTCCTCCGACGAGCACCACAGAAATGACACCCATTCTGAATATACGACCGATGCGTTCATCGCCCTTGGACACAATCCTCGGCGTCAACGGCGTGTTAGGCTCGCCGGGGGAGAAACGGAACACCGAGCCGTCCGTGCCCTCAAACATCAAATTGCATCTACGAGCCGCCCGACGGCAGGCCCCAGGTTGTGCGGTGACGACTGGAAGAAGTAGAACACATGCTACAACGAGCACTACGCAACGACTGGTGAATTTCATAGCTGATACTGCACTTGTTCGTGGAGTCTGCCCAGGAAACTTGCGCTGTTGCGCATGATATACACAACGGATATGCGCCGAACCGGCATGTCTGAGATGCCGCACGCTATTCGGAAGCTATCATCGATGATTGCTAACTTCTCGTGTGGTTTGTGCGTAGAACGCGCAATTGCCAGGTGGCGTTAGCGCACGCATATACCGGTTGCAGCGACGGCGCGAGCAGCGGTCTGGAAACCATCGACGTGCAATACGGTTGGATACGCGTAAATCGCACATGCGCAAGCTGGAAGTCGGGCGTGATTCAGCAATAGCCGCAGCGGTGAGCTGAGTCATGCATGACGAGAGTTGCGGACGTGTGGAGCGGACGTCTCGTCACACGTCTAGGGTTTGTAGGGGTTTCGACGGACGAGGACGCAAGCTGGCCCCCGTTACAAAGCATGTGCGACTGAAGGCGGCTTGCAGCCGTTAGCGGTATATTGCGCGAGATGGGCCGCGTTTTATGATCACAGGTGGCGTCATGGACTTTGATCGCTTGTTCTCATCGCGAGGAGGGACGCTTCGGGTCGCATGGGACTCTTCGCGCTGGTGCGTTGCATTGAGGTGGATTCATGGGCGCGTTTGGCAGATGGCGCCCTGCCAGCTTGCGGTGTGTGTAACTGGATGGTGTATAATGGTCGCGTCGGGGAGGGATATCGGATGTCCGGAAGGTGTGTGGAGGTGAAGATGATCTGTGGCGGGCGATCGTCGCGGCTCGGTCGGGCTTGGCATGTCGCGTTAACATTTTGGGGTGGTGCTCATTATGCGAAATATTTTGATGTTTTGTGAAAAATTTCAATTTTGCAATTTGGAGATATTGCTGTGTTGTATCTTGTTACACAGCGGTTCAATTGGCCATTGATACCTTTGTATCATCCTCCGTCTACGGCAACACAAGACTTCATTTCCTCGCCTTTCAGTTGTCCAGCACAGCATCCGTGATGACTCACCCCCGTTCATTCGTCCATTCCATCGAGCAACTCAACCTAATGAGCTGTGACATCAACCTCAGTGGCCGATGTACTACATGGTATCTCACATCGACGTGAATCCTTCAACTTCGTCAACGCTGAGAAGCGCCTGTTTGTTTTACCCCCTCCTTACGTTATTCTACCATGTACGCTGCCGCGAAGGCGCTTGAACAAGGGACCAGCCAGGCTGGAAAAGATGTTGCCGCTGCAGTCCAACTATACGAGCGGTGCATTGCGGAAGAGAACAACTATGAGGCGATGTACAGACTGGGGAGGATATTGAGTCGTGGAGCGGAGGGAGTCGAGAGAGACGGGGGAAGAGCGATGGGGATACTGGAGAGGGCTGTGGAAGAAGGCAGTAACTGCGATGCGATGTATGAACTAGGTCGTTTGATGGAAGTCGGTGACGAGGCCTTCGAGCGAGATGTGCGACGTGCCGTGTCGTTGTACGAGCGAGCGATCGAGAGGGACGGCAACTGTAGTGCAATGAATGACCTAGGATTGATACTGCTCTACGGCGAAGTTGGTGTGGAGCAGGACGAGCTTCGAGCAGCTGAGTTATTTGAACGAGCAATCGCCGAGGGAAATAATTGTCACGCTATGGTGCATCTCGGATGGATGCTGGAGGGAGATATGGGTATCGATAGAGACATCACACGCGCTATTATGCTCTACGAACGAGCCATTGAAATCGGAAATGATCATCAGGCGATGATGAAATTGGCTTCAGTGCTTATCGATGAGGTTGCGGATGTCGAACAAGACGCTGCTCGGGCTGTGTCGCTGTATGACAGAGTAGTGAGAGAGGATATCCACGCGGATGTAGTGCTCAACCTCGCGAGAATTATGGTGTATGGCGCACCTGGTGTTGAAGCGGATTTCTTGCGAGCTGAAAGACTTTATCAGATTTGTTGCGACGAGAAGATGGATTCGGATGTGATTGATGATCTCGCAGGCTTGTTGGTGTCAAGTAAACTGGAGTAGATTGTTGTCACACCTACTATTCCCGTTACGAATGGTGAGAAATATTTCGTGCTCAGATTTCCATCGTCGTTCAGTATCCACCAGCGCTACACCATCATCATCTCCCGCTGTTCAACTCTGGGTCGTATCTCTTGTTCGAGGAGTGCACCGCTCATTTTCCACTGTGCATTTTCGCCACATTTCAGTCTGCTCTGGACAATGAAGCGACGGTTTGAAGGTAGCACATCGATTACGTCGCAGACAGGGAAGATATTCCATTTTTTCGCACTGCTCGGGTGAAAGGCTACATCGTTGCGTTCTTCGAGCTTTCATACGAGAGACTGTCGCATAGTCAGTGCTGGCTTCGGAAATGTCACCTATAAAATGGTGCACTGTGTTGTTCGTTGAAGCCTGAACAATGGTTGTGGCAGTCAAGCGGGCTTGGAAATGGGTCAGGAAATCACTGTATTTTTTGATCAGATAGAGTACTGATGAATTTGATCACGATTTCTTCTCTCCAATTCTGCGCCGCAGACAGATAACGTAGCCTCCGAAATGATTCTTCCCCGCACAACACCAACATCTCGGTTTATCGAGCACTGCATCCTTCCGTTTTATTCCTTCGATGTTTAATTCAAACACCGAAGATGCAGAGCAGCGAGGCTCGAGGCACAGCATGTCTATTGACAAAATTGTCGACTTGCTCTGAAATAACCAGAGGTAAGAACATATCACACCAATTGTTCGCGCGAAACATATCCGAGGTACTGAAAGCTGGATGCAAGGGTCCGTTTCCAAAAAAAGTCTACTGTGTTGTGCAGCGTGTGAATCACAACGACTGTTGTTCGCAAGTTTATGACTTTGGATCAAGCAAGCATACAACTGCATGCTACTGTTGGAGTGTCCTCATACGTACACATTGTTGACCAACAGCAGCTCACAAGGATCTGAATCGATTCGGCTCAGCGCGTCACCGGGAGAAGCAATTATGTTTATGCTTCTCCACTGTCCATTGCATGAGTCATGACGCATCCCAGCCAAGAGCATGCATGGAGTGAAAGCTCCAGCGAGCGGCAGACGATGCACGCCTCTGAATGGATCCAACGTGAAACGAACGTTTTTTCGCTACTTGCGTAGATACTACTGCACCATGAAAGTTTGCAATGCCTCACTGTAATCATCTGCCGAGAAGCGCTCGTTGAGAAACATTTATCCACTCTACCGTCAGCATTCAGTACCTCGTTCGCTGCTGCAAAGGCCCTCGGGAACGGGCTCCAGGGGTTGGGAGAGATGTTGCAGCTACAGCCAAGTGTGTGTGAGATGTGTTGTGGAGGAGAATAGCAACTATGATGCGATGGCGAATGTGGATATGGTTCTGAGCGACAATGCGCTTGGTGTAGAAAAGGATATTAATGGTGGTGTGGGCTTGTTGGAGAGAACTATTGTGGGAGGGTATTGGTTTGCTGTATGTATTCTTGATATACATGCAAGTTGTCGAGGGGGCAGAAAGATACATGCAACGTGGTACGTAGATGTATGAGCGAGCGATTGAGGGAGAGGGTTGATACGGAATGTATAATCTATATTCGGTATTGTGCGATGACGGAGGTATCTGTTGGATAAAGTAATCCGTGCGGCCAATGACTGATGCAATGGTCAGCCTTGGCTTTATGCTAACCAATGATGCAGTGGGCGTTGGAAGGGATGTTTGTCGCGCTGTTTGGGCGAACGATGGACAAATCCAAAAATTGTGCTGTAGTGTTCAGCCTTTCGCTGGGATGCTTGCTAGACTTCGGCACCGATGACGTTGGAGTGAGCGATCGGGAAGGAATGGGACTGTTGTGCAACGGACAAACTAGCGATAATACTTGTGTCTGGTTCATCACATACTGTTATGACGCACTTAGCTGGAGTGCCGTGGGGAACCCTCGTCAGGGGTCGGCTATAATTTCTGTATTGCGTAGCGATGAACTTCAAGACGAAATAATGAAATCTGAACTAAAGCGAGCCTTGGCAGAACATTATATTTGCCCACATCACCGCGACAAGACTAAATTCCCTTCATCCCCAGGTTTTTCACCATCATCATCATCATTCAAAGAAACGTTTACACTACTCTACTTATTCCTTGAAATACAACATCAACAAAGCAACACAACTCATGCAAAACAAACTTTCATCACACAGATCACGGATCAGGTGCCATAACAACCACACACATATTCTCGCTCCTCGGCACACCAGTTCTGGTTTCCAGGACGGTGCTCTCATCCTCCGAAAGAATCTGGAAATTACGGAAGAAAATGCGAAGACAGCCACCCGTTCTCTCCATATTCAGCATCTCCGCTGTAAAAGGCAAATGACCCAACGCCGATCCTGGTGAATTTGGGATCGGCACCGGTCTGATAAACGTATTGGTAACCGAAAATTCGGTGACCGGTCTCTCCCGTCCTCCGACGAGCACCACAGAAATGACACCCATTCTGAATATACGACCGATGCGTTCATCGCCCTTGGACACAATCCTCGGCGTCAACGGCGTGTTAGGCTCGCCGGGGGAGAAACGGAACACCGAGCCGTCCGTGCCCTCAAACATCAAATTGCATCTACGAGCCGCCCGACGGCAGGCCCCAGGTTGTGCGGTGACGACTGGAAGAAGTAGAACACATGCTACAACGAGCACTACGCAACGACTGGTGAATTTCATAGCTGATACTGCACTTGTTCGTGGAGTCTGCCCAGGAAACTTGCGCTGTTGCGCATGATATACACAACGGATATGCGCCGAACCGGCATGTCTGAGATGCCGCACGCTATTCGGAAGCTATCATCGATGATTGCTAACTTCTCGTGTGGTTTGTGCGTAGAACGCGCAATTGCCAGGTGGCGTTAGCGCACGCATATACCGGTTGCAGCGACGGCGCGAGCAGCGGTCTGGAAACCATCGACGTGCAATACGGTTGGATACGCGTAAATCGCACATGCGCAAGCTGGAAGTCGGGCGTGATTCAGCAATAGCCGCAGCGGTGAGCTGAGTCATGCATGACGAGAGTTGCGGACGTGTGGAGCGGACGTCTCGTCACACGTCTAGGGTTTGTAGGGGTTTCGACGGACGAGGACGCAAGCTGGCCCCCGTTACAAAGCATGTGCGACTGAAGGCGGCTTGCAGCCGTTAGCGGTATATTGCGCGAGATGGGCCGCGTTTTATGATCACAGGTGGCGTCATGGACTTTGATCGCTTGTTCTCATCGCGAGGAGGGACGCTTCGGGTCGCATGGGACTCTTCGCGCTGGTGCGTTGCATTGAGGTGGATTCATGGGCGCGTTTGGCAGATGGCGCCCTGCCAGCTTGCGGTGTGTGTAACTGGATGGTGTATAATGGTCGCGTCGGGGAGGGATATCGGATGTCCGGAAGGTGTGTGGAGGTGAAGATGATCTGTGGCGGGCGATCGTCGCGGCTCGGTCGGGCTTGGCATGTCGCGTTAACATTTTGGGGTGGTGCTCATTATGCGAAATATTTTGATGTTTTGTGAAAAATTTCAATTTTGCAATTTGGAGATATTGCTGTGTTGTATCTTGTTACACAGCGGTTCAATTGGCCATTGATACCTTTGTATCATCCTCCGTCTACGGCAACACAAGACTTCATTTCCTCGCCTTTCAGTTGTCCAGCACAGCATCCGTGATGACTCACCCCCGTTCATTCGTCCATTCCATCGAGCAACTCAACCTAATGAGCTGTGACATCAACCTCAGTGGCCGATGTACTACATGGTATCTCACATCGACGTGAATCCTTCAACTTCGTCAACGCTGAGAAGCGCCTGTTTGTTTTACCCCCTCCTTACGTTATTCTACCATGTACGCTGCCGCGAAGGCGCTTGAACAAGGGACCAGCCAGGCTGGAAAAGATGTTGCCGCTGCAGTCCAACTATACGAGCGGTGCATTGCGGAAGAGAACAACTATGAGGCGATGTACAGACTGGGGAGGATATTGAGTCGTGGAGCGGAGGGAGTCGAGAGAGACGGGGGAAGAGCGATGGGGATACTGGAGAGGGCTGTGGAAGAAGGCAGTAACTCCGATGCGATGTTTGAGCTCGCCCGACTTTTACATGGCTTAGATTCCGAATCCGGTGTCGAGAAAGATGTCCCCCGTGCTGTAACATTGTATGAGAGCGCTATTAATGAAGGGAATCACGTCTACGCAATGGTGAATCTTGGATTGATACTGGAAGATGGCGATGATGGTGTCGAACGCGACATATGTCGTGCTGTAACCTTATATGAACGAGCGATAAACGAAGACAATGATTACGTTGCGATGTATAATCTTGGAAAGATATTGAGAGCTGGAGATGACGATGTTGAAAGAGATGTAAATCGAGCAATGTTGCTGTTCGAGAGAGTGATTGCAGAACAAGAAGAAGATTGGGATGCAATGTATCAGCTAGCATGCCTGCTAGATGCAGATATCGAGGATACCGAACAAAATGCTCGCCGTGCCGTATCGTTGTATGAGCAAACGATCAAGAAGGGCACCCACTATGGTGCGATGATCAATCTGGCGCGGAGATTACGCGATGGCGCAGATGGCGTCGAAAGAGATGAGCTCCGTGCTGTAAAACTACTAGAAACAGTTATCGAAGAAGACAATGACTGCGATGCAATGGTGAATCTTGGCTGCATGCTAGAAGATGGTTCAGGAGGTGTCGAGAGGGATGTACGTCGTGCGATGGCGTTATACGAACGAGCAATCAAGGAAGGCAATGATTGCAACGCAATGTATAATCTAGCAAGCTTACTAGAGGTCGGTGCGCCTGGCGTCGAGAGGGATATTCATCGCGCATTCGCGTTATACGAAAGAGCAATCTCGGAAGGGGAGGATTTTGATGCGATGTATGATCTGGGATGCATGTTAACAAACGGCACTGACGGCGTTGAACGAGATGTGCAACGCGCTGTGGCATTATTCGAGCAAGCAATCGAAAAGGGTAGTCATTATAGCGCCATGAATGATCTAGGCGTCGAACTACTCAACGGCGGAGATGGTATACAACAAGACGAGCGTCGAGCAGCAGAGTTATTCGAAAGAGCAATTGAAGAGGGAAATAATTACACAGCGATGACCAACCTCGCATGGATGCTAGAGGGCGGCATGCGTATTGACAGAGATATCAATCGGGCAATTGAGCTGTACGAACGAGCTATCGAGGGGAACAATTACCGAGCTATGGTGAAATTAGCATCAGTTCTCGTCGAGGAGGCAGCTGATGTCAAACAGGATATCCCTCGCGCCATTTCGCTGTATGAGAGAGTGGTCGACGAGAGCATCCAGGCAGACGCAGTGTTGAACCTGGCAAGAATTCTGGTGTATGGAGCGCCTGGTGTTGATGCCGATTTCATACGAGCTCAAAGATTGTATCAGATTTGTTGCGACGAAAAGATGGATGCGGATGTGATTGATGACCTCGCGGGCTTGTTGGTGTCGAGTAAACTAGAATAGACTTGTTATGTTGAGACATGGGATTGGATGCTCTCATTCTGTAACAATTTTATGTGTAAAGCGGACATGCGTCGAATGACGATGAAGAAATTGTAGCTCAACTGCATGCTGAATCTGTCGAAGTCTCATCTAGAACGATTTAGCTCATTTCGATGGATAGATGCAGGAAACGTGATAGATTACATTGACAACTTTGCGCCGTACGACACCATACACCGAGTCGTGGTCATCAAGCGGGCATCATGTCTACAGTGTTTACGAACCTGTTCAGCATACCAGACAAGTCACGGTGAGGATTTAGTTGTACTCTGATCAGAAATATACGTGCGAGAATACATTCTCCAAATCTTTCTCGCAGTAGAATAAATTCCAAATATCGCTTTACGTCTCCGAGTGCCCAATCCTAGGTTCGCCAAAGCATCGAATTGTTTGTCATGGCTCGCGTAGCCAAAATCACAGCGCATCGGACTTGAAATACTTCGTGGCCATTGGTAACGTTGTCGTCCCGCTCAGAAACGACAGCGGCAATAGCGCATCCTAGTAAGCATCTGTGCGAAACAAATGCAACGCACCGAAAGCTAGAAGCGAGGCATCATGCCAAACAAGTTGTCGGTCCACTATATTATGCCGTTGGTGCACTAAAAACAGTGCATCGCTGTGGTAAGGTTTCGGTTTTTGAAGCAGGCAAGCATACAATTGTATTGTTGGAATACCCTCAAAGATTACACCTCTTTGACAAACTACAACCAACAATGATCTCGCTTGATTCTGCTCCGCTTGTTAGACCACCACATCAGTGCTAGACATTCATAGTATAGCGTTCCATTGAGCAGTCGGTGGTTCAAATCTGCAACTAGCGTTTTCTTTTTTGACGCAAACTCTGTCCCACAACGCAAAAGTTTCGGTGGCATCCCTGCTACTCTTCCTTCCGAAAAGCACTCATTCACGCTTCATCCCCCCCCCATTTACAATGGTGTACACTGCCGTGAAGGCCCTTGAAAATGGGGCCCCAGGCGTTGAAAGAGATGATGCAGCTGCAGCAAAAGTGTACGAGAGATGCATCGCGGAGGAGGGCAACAACTATGACGCGATGTACAGATGGGGAAGGATATTGGGTCATGGGGTGGAAGGTGTCCAGATAGATAATGTGCGTTCCATCGAGCTATTGGGGAGGGCTTTCGAAGGAGGAATTGAGGGTGCAATGCGTGATCTGGCTTTGCCATTGCAAGGAATAGCTTTGGATTATGGGGTTGACAACGACATCAACGATGTCTTGGGCTTGTGCGAAAAGGCGATAAGCGAAAGAAACAATATCGATGCAATGGTGAATGTGGGTATAATTCTAATGCATGGTGCGGGTGGTTTCGAAAGGGATGTAAATCGTGCTGTATCGTTGTTTGAGAGAGCGATCGAGAAGGGTGCGATGTACAATCTGGCGATAGTTCTAGAGGGAGGCGTAGATGGTATCGAGAAAGATATATAACGTGTAGTACCATTACTGGAGAGAGCCATCGATGAAGAGAATGTTTGTTGGGCTATGACTAGGCTTGGAGAAATTCTATCAAGTGGAACAAGTGGTGTTGAACGGGATGTATATCGAGCAGTAGCGTTATACGAGCGAGCGGTAGAGGACGGTAATGATTGCGATGCGATGTATTATCTCGGAATGGTATTGAAAGATGGTGCAGATGGTGTCGAGAGAGACATCGACCGTGCAGTGTCACTATTCTAGAGAGCGATTGTAGAAGGAGAAGATTGTGATGCTATGTTTGAAATGACACTGTTGTTCCAGTTCGATACTAAAGGGGTTGAACGAGATTTACGGCGTGCGGTATCGTTATATGAGCAAGCGATCGAGAACGGTGCAAACGTTTATGCGATGAGCAATCTAGGGGCGATTCTATGAGACGGTGGGAATGGGATGGAAAGAGATGGGTGTCGCGCAGCAGAGCTGTTCGAAAGAGTCATCAACGAGAGTAACAGCAGTGAAGCGATGAACGAACTTGGCGTGATGCTAGATGGCGATTTTGGTACCCATAGAGATATCAATCGTGCCATTTCACTTTACGAGCGAGCAATCGAAGAAGGCAATAATCACAACGCAATGATGAACTTTGCACGGTTGCTGGTACAAGGCGGGGATGATTTTGAGCAAAATGCAGCACGTGCTGTTTCGTTGTATGAAAGAGTGATCAAGGAGAGAAATAACGCATATGCAGTGTTCAACCTTACCAGGATTCTGACATACGGGGCACCTGGTGTCAAAGTGGATTTGGCACGGGCTCAGAGATTATATCAGAAGTGTCTCGACGAGGATATGGACAAGGAATTAATTGATAATCTTGCAGACTTGTTACAAGAATGTAGATTGAAAGAGTTTGGTTGTTGATGAATGGGAGATAGAGTATTGTACGGATTATGCACAATAGCGTAATGTTGCATGGTACGATACTGATACGCTGGAAAGATGTATGTATGCGTCAATTTCTCTACCGATACGTATAGATTCAGTCAACAACGTATCATCGTTGAGAAGGGAAGTGACGACTTGCTCATGTTGTGTACATCTTTGTTAACTCTACGAGTTGAGACCTACGGGGGAGCGTTTGTCGTCGAACACTTCAGCAACATTCCGAGGAACGGTGATTCGAGAGCTCGAGATCATGTGAAATGGAAACAAAAAAATGATTTATTCTGACGAAAGATTATATTTCATATTTGTTAAGTGAATCAGTACCTTCCGTCGTCCAGACAGGTAAGGTATGTTTGTATTTATACTATTTGGTCTATGTTACGTGTAAACGTGTATACATTTGATGGTCCTTGATGTTGTATTGGCGCGCAGTGGCATTGTGTTGTTTAGAAGTTTGATGGTCCTTGACACTCCCCCTTGGCACTGTGTGCCAATGCATCCGGGGTTTGCGTGAAAGGTAGAATATATAGTTGTTCCCTTAGACAGTTCAGGCGTAGTCTGTTGAGGGGTTTGGTTAGTAGGTCAGCGAGCATGCTTTGTGTACCAGTATGGCGTAGGTCGACATGGCCTTCCCGGACAGCCTCTTGGATGTGGTGGTATTTGATGTCGGTGTATTTACTGCACTTGGTAGGGCCCGTCTGGGAGGCAATCTTATACGCGCTGAGGTTGTCCACATATATAATTGGTTTAGGCTGTGTGTGTGGCAGGGGTAGTTCGGCGAGGAGACGTTGGAGCCAGAGCGTTGTGTGTGTGGCCTCGGAGCAGGCTTTGTATTCCGCATCACAGGTTGATGTTGAGACAGTCTTTTGGCGTGTGGATGTCCATGCTAGGGGGGAGTTATTTAAGAGAGTGACAGTGCCAGTTATGGATCGGCGGGTGGTTGGATCGTTTGCATAGTCAGAGTCGGAGTATGTGTTGAGTTGTAGATGTGCATTTTGGTCTGTGCGGGAGAAGAGTATGCCTGTGTTCTGTGTGTGCTTCAGGTGTTTAATTAGCTGTTTTAGGTGATTCCAGTGTCTGGTAGTTGGTTGGGTGGCGGAGCGTGCTAGGGTGCTGACTGCAAATGCAATGTATGGTAGCGTTCTGTCGGCAATGCATCTTGCTATGCCTAGAGCTTTTCGGAAGGGGGCTCCAATTGATTTATACTCGGTTTCTCCCTCCATTATGGGGTGTAGTATTGCTCCATCGGAGAACATAGATGGGGAAGGGATGCATTCGACCATGTTGGTTTCGATGAGAAGGTTTTGTATAGTATGGGACTGTGATATGTGTATACCATTGGGCAGGTTTGTAATTCGCCAGTTCAGGTATTGTGTGGGTTTCCCTAGGCGTTTAGTGTTGTATTTGAGGGATAGTATGTGGTACAGGTTGTCTAGGTGGCATTGGTGGGTGCTTACAACCAGGAAGTCATCGAAAGTGACTGTGATGAGGGTGTAACCAGGTTCATGAGATTGAAAGAAGAGGCAAGGGTCAGATGTAGTTGGTGTATACCCGTGTGATTTCAGGTGGGAAGTCAAGTGGGATGTGTAGGTGTGTCCAGCTTGTTTTGTGCCATATATGTTTCCTCTCAGTAACCCAACGAAACCTGGATGTTTCAATGTACCATCGAACGATGGGGGTTGGTGAACATATACTGGTTCGGAGTGTTCGAATTTCTCGTGGAGAAAAGCGGCAGATATATCAAGGTGTTCAGAGAGGAGGTCATATTGAGCCGCAAGGGATAGGAGGAGTCGCACAGATGCTTTGTCCGCTGTGTATGTGGTCGTTTTGGTTGGGTCATAGTGGGTATCCTCCTCCATGAGATCACCACGTGTTGTGCAGCGTACTTTTCTGGCGTTTATGTTACCATCATGATCTTTTTTGTAGGTGAAGGTGATTTTGAGTGGCAGGATTCTTGTACCTGGTGGTATATGCGTGCGGGGGATCCATTGGATGGTTCCGTGTGTTTCCAATTGCGTAATTTCAGAATCGTAGGCAATTCTCCATAGGTCTGAGTCAGCCATTGTGTGGGCTTCCTTGAGGTGACGGGGTCCGGTTAGGGGTGGAGGTTGGATGCGGGTGAAGTGTTGATGGAGAAGCATAGTTTGTTGTTCACTACCGGATCTGTTGCGGGGGCGTATTCCCGGAAGTTGGGTATTCTAGTTTTTTCTTCTCGTCCATTTTGGAGGTTAAGGACGATGATGTGCGCCTCATCAATGCCAGTAAGGTAACGGCATGGGAATGATAGTGGTTGTAGTTTTAGTTTGGGGGCGGTGACCGTGCATGTGCCAAGTTGTCCGAATGCAAATAGGTCAGGTGTTCTTGGTGGTCTACCATAAAACGCGGTGAACCGAGTGGTTTGGATGGTATCATGGAAGGTGTGGTTGTAGTGGTAGTTGGCATCATGTAGCGCATACTCCCAGAATTGTTCTGGGAGGTTACTATGGGAGAGATTCGCGCGGGTGGTATCCATGAGTGTGCGGTTGAGACGTTCTGCAATGCTGTTTTCTTGAGGAGTGTGGTGTAGCAGGTAGAAAATCCGCTAGAGCGGCAAACCACCCGACAGGTGTCCCGAGCCTCGGTAGAGGAAGCGGTAGAGCAGATGAACCTTATAGGTACCCGGCGGGTAGTCTCGTGAGAGAGAAGGGATCGCTACCCGGAGGGGGTTGTGCGATTATAGCGCTCACGCGAGATGCGTATTAATGGAGCAAGATGACGTAATCCGTCGAGCTGTTGGCTAACCCTAAGGTTTTCCCGGAGAGGGGTTGAACAATAGGTATGCGAACACTGTTCCAGTGGGTCGTAATTCCACTTGAGTTTACGTTACTCTAGAAACCGTGCCTACTGGCTATTCCAGTGGCGTATTTATACTAAGTCTACTGTAAGCTAGGGTTAGTGGTTAGGAATAAATATCCAGTTAGTGACCAATCAGAACCCAATTACTGGCGCTCGCCTACCCGCGAGGTCATTGCCAATAGGCTTACATTGTAATGTACAGCTGATCAGCCTAAGTTAAAATTTGCCCCTTGTGGGGTCTTGGCCGGGGCCGATAGGCCCGGGTGGGGTTATTTGTCAGCCTTAGCTGGTCCTAAGTATAGGAAACACGCCAGTTGGCTGGTGCCTTCTGATTGGCACATCCCGTAAGTGGGTACCCAATAGGGAAGCGACACGGCTCGATCAGCGAGGACCGCCAGGCGGTACGACATGTGGGGTGTTGTGGTTATTAGTTGGATTCCTCGTCGAGCATATTCGTGTTGCATAAATGTGGACGTGTATTCTTTGGAGTTGTTGGTGCGGAAGAATTGTGGGAAGTGGCCAGTGGCTGTTTTGATCTGTTCGAAGATTTCGAGAATATGAGAGGTTATTTCAGAACGCTTCTTGAGGAATACAACGACGAAGAATCGTGAACGGGTGTCCACGAATGTGGCTGCATAGAAGTTTCCTTTAGTGGAGGGGGTGCTGAGTGGTCCACAAATGTCGGAGCTGATATGGCGTCTGACCTGATGGTTGTGAGTGGAGGAGTAATGTGGAGCGCGGATTTGTTTACCTTCGGCGAAGGTACTGCAGGTCATTGGGTTGATTTGAAGGTCTTTTGGAATGGACATTCCGGGGAGGAGTTGTTTGCGGAACATTATCCGCATTTTGTTTGGGCTAATGTGGCCAAGTTTCAAGTGCAGAGAGTTGTTTCTATTTCTTGCATGCTCGGTGTATTATGTGGGGAAGGTGATGGGTTCAGGAGGGATATAATTGGTCTCGTTAGCGGCCTATAGCTGTCTGGAATGAGTGTAGATAGTGGCTTATCTCCCCCTGAATATTGAGGGGCAGGAACAGTTGGTAGGGGTGTATGTGGGAGGGATGAGCTGGAAGCAGTGGTGCATGGACGCTTGGGTGAATAGTCAGCATCATGGAGAGGGGTTGGGGGGTCATCGGGGATGGTAGATGCGTTGGACAGTGTGGATAGGGCGTTTATGGGTATTAGAGTAGTGTCGATTTGGTATAAGCCATTTTTGAATGTGGCACGTGCTACGATCGTTCTGGTTTTGGATTAGTTGTGTTATTGAGCACGTATGCATCGGAAGCCTGGAAGAGAACACTGCCGTGTTTTCTAGCCAGTGTGTGTACCGATACCAGGTTCTGGTTGAGTTGGGGAGAGGCGACAGCATCCGGTATTGACAAGACTCCATGGCTCGTGGGTATGAGGACTTCACCTGAGTGAGTGATGTCAATTTTCTGGGAGGCAGTGTGGGATTCGGTCGGGATTAGAGTTGGTTTCATTTGTGGTGATGGCTCTGAGAGATGTGTGGGGTGTGCGCCGCTGTCGAGGTAATACGTACCGTGATGGTCATGCGGGTCATGGGGGTTTGTTTGGTGTTGGGATGGGAGGGGTGATTGTAGGAGAGCATATTCCTCAGAGGGTATGGTGACAGTAGACTTGCTATGCATGTGATCCTGTTGGTGGGTTTTCAGTGTTGCTGGAGTGTAGCGTCGGATTTTGAGTTGTGCTCGGCATTCGTTATCTCCATGGGTTGGTGTGCCGTGAAAGTTGCACCAGGGTCCATTGTAGGAAGGGGGTTTGTTCTGGCGAGAGCGTTGTCTGCCAGTGGTTGTGTGTTTTGATGCAAAGTGGTGCTGTTGGGGGTACGTTTTGAATGCGTTGGGAGGGTAATTGTGGCGTTAGTAATGTGTCTCAAGTCGATTGGCAAAGTCTTGAATGGAAGTTGGTGGTGCTTGTTCCATGATGGTAGCTAGGAGGCCATATTGAGGGTTGTCTATTATTCCGTTAATCATGAAGTGAATTGTAGTCGCTTCCTTTTCAATGTTTGGGAATCCGGCATTCATCATCCTGGTACGGAGGGATTCATGGGCTTCGATATATTGCGAAGGGTCATCTCCAGGATGTAGTTTGATGAGTCTGGCTGCCGTGAGTAGGGACGTGTGACTTGTGGCGTTTTTGTTGTTGACATGGTGACGCACCGCATTGATGATATCGAATGGTGTAGCGTCTAACGAGCCACGGGGAAGTTTTGCAAGGGTGTCCATTGGGATGCTGCGGTGAAGGAGAGATATTAATTTAGTTTGTTTCAGACTCTCACTCTGTGCAAGTGAAGGGTCTGTGGGCTGTGGTGGGTTGCCCGTAATGTGATTTGTCGCACCTATAAGCTCAGCATTAGTTTTGAGAGCACTGAACCAGAGATCGTAGTGGTTTGTGTCAAGTAGTGGTTGGTGAAGATCGGAGAGAGATGTCATCATTGTGGTGTTGTATTGGTGGTAGTGCTGTGGTGGAGAAGAGGTTTGTGGGGAGGGGAGTGTAGGTGTTGGGTTCGGGTTGGGTGGACGGTCGGTCGATGGGTAGTTTCGTGTCATGAAAGAGGCTGTAGGGGTACGACGGAGATTGTAGGGGAGGTCGGATCGGTGTGATCGCTTCGCCAGGGTGGTTGTGGCTTGTTGGGGAGGGGAGAGTGGTAGGGTATAATTTGTAGCGGCAGAGGCTAGAGTATTGTCGGCGGCGGTGGCCGGTGGGTAGGCAGCGGGAATTGCTGGCAGTTGGGCAGCGACAAGGGCTGGTGGAGGATGTGGAGAGGGCGGGAAGGAGTGAAATGCGCAGTGATAGACGTCTGGGCCTATAACCTGTTAAGTGAATCAGTACCTTCCGTCGTCCAGACAGGTAAGGTATGTTTATATTTATACTATTTGGTCTATGTTGCGTGTAAACGTGTATACATTTGATGGTCCTTGACAATATTGTCGTCACAGGCTGTCTTCAAGTGTGACGCCGCAATTCCAATGGCGGACCCAGCCACCATGACGACGGAAAAGCGCACGGGGGATACAAACGCTGCGCTGATTGGCTTACAATAAACTTACAAGATACTACTGTTCAGTAGGTGTGAGAAGGCCACGTAAGGTGGAGTGGAACACCCGACCCAGGCCAAGATACTCCTTCAAGTCTAGTCTTTTAATTGTTCTTACTTTTCTCCACTTTATTTCCATTCTTCAAACCGAGAGGAAAGTGTACAAAGTAGCAGGCGAGAAGCACGAAGTAGCAGGCGAGAAGCACGAAGTAGCAGGCGAGAAGCACGAAGTAGCAGGCGAGAAGCACGAAGTAGCAGGCGAGAAGCACGGCGGAGGCTATACCTTCGACGTGCTCTAGGCGAATTACAGTCTTACAAAAAGTCAACTACTGTCAGTATGGCAGCAAATGACCCAAACATGTTTATACATATTTCCAATATTTTTCATAACAATCAAAAAAGTCGAGATCTTCACTAATTCAATTTGGGGAGACGTTCAATGTTTGTCGTATAGCACCGTCCTTTCTGTAGCAGGTAGAAAATCCACTAGAGCGGCAAACCACCCGACAGGTGTCCCGAGTCTCGGTAGAGGAGATGGTAGAGCAGATGAACCTTATAACGTACCCAGCAGGTAATCTCGTATGAGAGAAGGTATAGCTACCCGTAGGGGGTTGTGCGATTATAGCGCTCACGCGAGGTGCGTATTAATGGAGCAAAGTGACGTAACCCGTCGAGCTGTTGGCTAACCCTAAGGTTTTCCCGGAGAGGGGTTGAACAATAGGTATGCGAACACTGTTCCAGTGGGTCGTAATTCCACTTGAGTTTACGTTACTCTAGAAACCATGCCTACTGGCTATTCCAGTGGCGTATTTATACTAAGTCTACTGTAAGCTAGGGTTAGTGGTTAGGAATAAATATCCAGTTATTGACCAAACAGAGCCCAGTTAAAGGCACTCGCCTACCCGCGAGGTTATTGCCAGTTAGGCTTACATTGTAATGTACAGCTGATTAGATTAAGTTAGAAATTTGTCCCTTGTGGGGTCTTGGCCGGGGCCGATAGGCCCGAGTAGGGTATTTACAGCCTTGCTCTAGTCCCAATTACAGGAAACACGCCCAGTTGGCTGGTGCCTTATGATTGGCACATCCCTTAAGTGGGTACCTAATAGGGAAGCGACACGGCTCAGTATGAGAGGAACGCCAGGGGGTACGACAGAATTGGGTAAAGTGCCCAAAATTTGAGGTGAAACACCCAGCTGTAAGCGCTCGGCCGAGTGGCATTGCACTACACCCACCCCCGCCGCACTTACACATTGGCAACATTGCGTGCACATCTCCGCACACCACATCCCGCCGCACTTGTACATTGTTAACATTGTGTGCACATCACCGCACACCCCACCCCGCCACACTTGCACATTGTCAACGTTGTGTGCACATCACAAGTATTGTGTGCAACTCGCTGCGTATCTCACTGCACCTGCACGTTATTGAAATTGTGTGCACATCACTGCACACCCCACCCTACCTCACCTGCACATTGTTGAAATTGTGTGCACATCACCGCACACCCCATCCCGCCGCACCTGTAGGTTGTTAGAATTGTATGCACATACTGCACACCTTACTGCACCTGGAAGTTAACACTGTGTGCACATCACCGCATACCTACCGCACCTGGACGTTGGCAACATTGTGTGCACATCACAAGCATTGTGTGCAAATCATCGCGCATCTCACTGCACCTGGACGTTGGTAACATTGTGTGTGTGGCGCTACTTAAGTTAGTCGATAGCGTCTATGCGAACGCGCGCGCGTTTGTTTAAGTCCGCATGCATCAGTGTGAGTTAGTTAGTAAGCGAGCGTACGTGTGGCGTTTTGATTACGTGTCACGGAGCGTCGATGCGTGCGCGTGCACGTTGCCGCGAAACCGCAGATCCGGTGCCACATGCAGCTATTTCTACGAATTTCCCCTTATTTCCCCTTTTTGAGTTTTTTATGACGAAAGTCTTTTTCCCAAATATTTCCCTTTTTACATGCGAGCGCACGGCCGCCGGCCGGCCGCACAAGGACAACCTGTCCTGAGTAATTAGCTACTAATGGTTGTCCTGCTTCGCACCTTACCAATAAACAGTCAGCATCTTCGCAGCTACGAGTTAAGCGTCTAGCGCGTCGCGAGGACCGATTGCGTTGAGACGTTGCGTGCGGATTGCTCACGATCGCCGACGTATGTGCGCGCGCGCCGCGTATACTGACTGTCGAACTGCGTCGCACCGCAATACCGCACGTTGCGTCGCACGCCACTAGGCCAGGGATTTACGACCCCTGTGTGGATCGCGTTGTGCTCGAGTTTACTCGGTGATCTCCCCCTGGGATCACGGCTTGCGCTGGCCCGCGAATACCGAGTTGTGATCGATCCCTGCGCGTTCCGCCGTTGTACCACCCGATCGCCACCGCGACCGAGCGACGCGCGAAAGGCAAGTTCACTAGCGCGATCCGGTTCACCTCGCCCTGACACGGCAAGCGATTCTAGAACTCCCTTAGCGACCGCCATCCCGGCTGGTCCTACAGTGTGCACATCACCGCACACCCAAACGCACCTGCACGCTGCTGATATTCTGTTCACATCACAAGAATTGTGTGCAACTCGTCGCGCATCGCACTGCACCTGCACGCTGCTGATATTGTGTACATATCACAGCTACTGTGTGCACGTTGCGGCATCATCTGCACGTTGGTAAAACAGCTTCAAAGACTGTTTCTATACTGGTTGCCCATAGCTGGCGTTCGCATGCCACTTGTTCCCTGTGTTTCTAATGGGTGTTGAGCTGGTTATGAATGAAACTACTGATAGCGACTGCAACGCAGCGAACAAAGGCGAAGCTGCAAATCCGAAACTGAAGTATCATGACATGTTCAATGGAGAATTCCCTTCGGCGCAAGAGGTACTTTTCCTACTCACAGGGCTATATTCTGTTCCATTGGAATTGTTTCGTGGAAGAATAGAAGAGCTATTCAATGGGGAAGCATACACTATTGAGGAAGCATAAACTATTGATGATAATGTTTTAATGCTCTCGTGCAGTTTGGTATTGAGAGAACAGTTTCGCTGACATGTGCCCAGAACTTATTTCTATGGAGATTTTCCAAACAGAGCTAGCACTGAGCACACATTGCAGAGACTGTCGGAAACAGGAGATGATAAGCGAAATACCGAAGAAGATATACTTCTGTGGCGACATAGACAATGTAGAAAACCGTGAATCTGTACTAAAAGACTGGCAATTGTCTAATCACATTGCTGCATCTTTTTTGCAGTGGCCAATCGAGTGCATTCTTGCGAGTTGGCATTCTAGGGATACACTGGATAGCATTGTGGAGTTTAGCACAGCAGCAGAGTGCAAACATGAAGAAGTGCGATTTCTCTGGATAATACGAGAGTGTGATGGCTATGTTTACATCTCCAATTAAGTGAGGCCATCATCTTCAGCATGGATATGTTCTCAGCAGGGAAAGATTGCAAATGAGTCCTCCGTGCTCGGAGAACATCCAGTGAAAAGGATGCGAATGTCAAAAAAGAGCAGACCTGCGGTGGATCAGTGAACTTTTCTTATGGGAAAAATCGGAGACTGAAGATCAATGTTTCGCACCAGTATTGTCACTAGGTACCCAAACAAGTGCCAGTGATGACACAAGAAGTTCGCGAAACGGTTATAGAAATAGTCAAATCCGACCTGTCGCCTTTACAAATTTCAAAGCAGCTCCGATCTAAATTCACTCAACCGTACAAGTACATGCATGTGTGCAACATTTAGTCAGAACAGATCAGTTCCTATTTCCGTACTTGTTCGGATCTGTTGCAGTCTGCAGTACAGTATGTTTCTGAAGCAGAGAATGTTTCTCTAATTCTTCAACAAACATCACCGTTTTCTCTTGGTTTGACAACTTCACTGGACAAGAGAGTCTGTTCTATAATGAAAGTATTGGATGTTTTTATTGATTCCACGTATAAAACGAACTCGGGTAAACTGGAACTTTTTGCAATAGTCGGTTCAGTACTAGGAACTGGCTTTCCAATAGCATATCTGCTGCTGGAAGGGGCTAGTGGAGACGCTGTCAAAACTCGTCAAGAACAATCCTGGCATTTCTACACGCTGTTTGGCGAGATATACGTCAGCTATCTCCATAATTTTTCTTTAATGATAAGGATTTGGGGCAGATCAATGCTGTTAAGGCCACGTTTTCTTTATCTCCCTCTATCTGCCTCTGGCATATGAAAAGTGCAACTAAGCGAAAGCTGAATGCTCTCTGCAAGTCAGGTGCAGTCTCCTTACGAGAGTAGGAACGTGCATTATAGCAAATGGTAACCAAACATTACAATCTGCACCCTTTGGTCAGACCAGGTTATGATCTTCAAAACGGGCTGAACATTTTTGTGCAAGAAATTTGGAGCTTTCTTAATGAAGAAACAGACAGAGATATGGCTTTGTATTTGATGCAAAACTGGTACACGGCAGAGATGTTCATATTATGGGGGAGGATGAAAAATTCGAAAATTCCTATTGCTAAAACCACAATGATGGTAGAAGCACACTTGTCAGTTTTGAAAAGAGTATATCTGGTCCCGTACAATCGTCCAAGATGTGACTTCCTCGTTTAAATTCTATCCAAAAATGTTTTGCCCAAATTTGTCGCTGATTTCGAGATGCTGATGTCTGGAAAAAAGACACCAGCATGGTGGCGCCATTTCACATATAAATGGAAACGCTCTGTGTCGCAATCTATATCTAGAAGCTATTCTAAGAACAGAATTGCAAGGGTTTGCGGATGTGACAGTTTTATTTTCAGCCGTTCTTGCTTTGAAAGCATCTCACAAACAATCTGACCTGTCCTCAGTTTCGAGACGTCTTGCGCAGCCGCTCTCATCCATTTCTAGGAATTGAGGGCCGAGGGAACTGCTTTCCAGCAGTATTTACCGACGAAGGGAGATTTCATGTTCCAAATATGCCCATCACCGTACTGAAATGCTCACTCTTTCCCTTCCCGCCATATCAAATGCTCAATCCAGTGCGAATGAATCGACTCAGTGCAGCTCAGGTATGAATAAAATGTTAAACCGCGCGGATAGGCTGAAAAAATTCTTACTTGGGGGATCAGTCATGTCGACGAGCTGGCTGCAAACGTCTCTGGACAGGAGCAGATCAGCCATCTGTACAGGAATATGCTTGTGCGATTCAATTTGTATTATGAAAGGGTTACCGAAAACGAAAACACACGTAGTTTCCCACGTACATGGGACAATGTGGACGTTGTGTACATGCCATGAATAGTGCAGAGCATTCGAGTGAGTATATTTACCACTTCTCTGTGCAATAAAGCGACATCTATTGTATTCTTCCTTAGACAACTCACGAAACCCAGAAATCGGTTATGTAGAATGCCCATTTCCCTATGTACATCCGCTGAATGAAGCCTTGCTCCAATTCCGTCATAATCCCACCGCTACCGCTAATCCCAGTTGCGATTTGATAATCATTCAAACTCCACACTAAACCTTCAAATGTAGATGCCAGCCAGGACACAAGAACAGATGTTGTGCTTCCTATACAAGTGATGGGCAGGAAATAGAGGTGCAGTGAGAGGCAACGAAACTTCTAAACTGCAAACGGTACTAGCAGTGTGATCCACTACAATTGACTCAGAACGTCGAATATCTGAGAACAGATATTGTGTAGAGGATATTAACAACGCCCAAATCCCATTGCACCTGCAGGTGTAATGGGATGTGGGGTGTGCAGTGATGTGCACAAAATGTTTCCAATGTGCAAGAGCGGCGGGGTGGGGTGTGCGGTGATATGAACAGAATATCAACAGCGTGCAGGTGTGGTGGGGTGTACGGTGATGCGCATACAATGTTTGCAGCTTGCAGGTGCGGTGGGGTGCGAGGTGATATGAGTATAATATCAGAAGCGTGCAGGTGCGGTGGGGCGTGTGGTGATGTCAGCAAAACATCAGCAGGGTGCAGGTGCGGTGAGGTGCGCAGTGTGTGAACAGAATGTTCGCGCGGACAATCGAGGTGCGGTGGGGTTTGGTGAGAGGCGGCGATACTGCGAAAGGGATTGCGTTTCAGTGCCTGGCTTCCACTGGACCTTATCGTTCCGACTGCATTACAGTGCTCCGCCGCCGCCGGTCCAGTCGTGATTGTCGCGACCCGTCAGGTCAACCCAGTCCGAAGCGTGACTACACCCCTGCCAGAAACTTATGATAATTTTCTATCATTTCACTCTCTGGGTCGGGAGGATAAGTTCCAGTGGATAGTTGATAGAGGATGATAGGAGGTGGTGGAAGACTAGAACCTAAATCATCGGCTGAGAGAAAGAATTGATGGAAGATTTGTCATACGGTTCGGCGAGGGGTGGGCACGGTTGTCCACACCGTAGGTAATGCGACCTGGTCAAGATTGGGGAATCCTGAATAGATCCCGCTCCACCCAATTCTGGATTTATCGCCGCCGCCGGTGTGTACTGTAATGATAGCAATGTAATCAAATGAGGACATGCAATGAACCTCAACAAAAATTTTAGAACATAAACAACCGGCTGAGAGAGTTGAGAAATTGGATATTTGTCATACGGTTCTTCCGGGGTGGGTGACACAGTCACCGGGTGGGGCAGTGACGATAAATATAAACAGATCGGGATTTGGGCGTGATCAGGATTTTCCCCGCCCATCGGTGTTCAACACTGTAGTTAAATAGTTCAGTGAGCGGTGCTGCGAGCCACTGTGCACCTGTGCATTCCCCAGCCTTGATCAAGCGCGCCACCGCTGCTTTGGTCTGCTGTTTCTAATGTTTCTAGTAATCTTCCGCGCCCGTACGCTCCACCGCTCCCAAAGTACGATCGGATGTCTGTATTGAGTTTTGTTTGCTTTGTTCTGAACCACAACGCTCCCTGTTACCACACCGCGCATTAGGCTGCTGCCACACCACTGCTGTTGTTCACTTTCGCGTTACCACAACTGACTATTGTTTTCGTCAATTGCTGTTACGGCTGCCACACCTAACCTCTATCGTCATCACTTGTTGTTACGTATGCTACGATAGGCTGCTGTTGCCGTCACATGTTACGGAGAATACGACTTGCTCCTGTTTTTGTGCATTGCTTTTACGGCTGCCACACGTTACTGTTGTTGTCTTTCCTTGCTTTTACGAGAACCACGACACGCTGCTATTGTTTTCGTACTTATTACAGCTGCTACGACTCGTTTATGTTCTCAATTGATACTGCTGTCAAAAACTCGCCTCTCTTGTTTCCGTATTGGTTCGGACCAGCCCCCTCTCCTCACGCAACATAATTCACATCTGTCCAGCCGCTCTATCCAAACGCAACGTTACTGTGATATTCATTGTTTTTCCTGCTGCGTCACTGAACTGTTGTAAACAGAGTTTGTGTGCATGACTCTCTGGAGGATATTAGTAGATATCTAAATTGTTCTGATTAGCATTGAAGCTCTCGAGAGCCTCAATGCTACGCCCATCTTCTGAAACAGATCTGTTTCAGAAGATGGGCGTATGCATCAACTCAAAGTCTACTGTGAGTAGCAGATAGGAGCTGCTTGAAAATGCGAAACTTGCATACCATGATATATTTAGTGGAGAGTTTCCACCGGTTGAAGATATCATCTTCTATTTTGTGGAGTTCTGTGGAGTGCACGGTTCTGATCTAGGAGCGAAAGTAGACGAAATGTGTAATGGTGTACACTTCGTTGCGGATGAAAGCCTATTATGGGCAATTTACAAATATGCCGTTGAAAGCACAGTATCAATCACCAAAAACAAAGCATAGGCTTCCTCACATTAGAGCTTTCTATCAGTACACACTGAAATCAATGCAGAGGAACTGCAATAGTGAGTGAAATTCCCAAGAAAGTATACTATTGTATTGACTTGGATGGTTAGGAGAGTCCCGAGAGATCACTACATGAATGACATTCTACCAATATTGGTAGTAAAACATTCTACCAATATTGGTAGAATGTAATTTATTCACATGAACATCTGCAATATGATATCATATTGCAGCTGTTCATGTTCAGTTTCCAGTTGAATGCGTATACTCGAGCTGGATTTCATGCTCATTATTCAACTTATCCACGGAGTTTCGTTCCTCTAATGAAATAAATGATGCAGAAAGAAGCCTTTTATCATTGATAAAGGCCATAGAAAGCTATGAATATGTGATGGACAAAGTGAAAATGACTTCGTCCAGGTAGAAATGCAGTCAAATGAGAAAAGGAGTAGACAATGCACTTTCAAAGCGAGAAGGTGGTATGAAGAGGTTGAGAACTTCGAAGAAGGAGTACAGCTGTGGAGGATCTGTGAATATTTTTTATGAAAGGCAGAGGAAGCTTAAAGTGAGTATTTCCCATGTACTATGTCATGAAAAGCCACATTCATAACTCGTGATGACTGATAATGTGCGGAATGAAATTATAAAGATACACTACTGTGTCTGAAATCGGGCCTGGGGCAGTACTGTACGGCAGTAAAATTTACTGCCTGAGGCAGTAAAATTTAGTACTGTAAAAATATAAATTAATGCCCTACTTGCCGGCAGTACAGTGCACTGCCCGGAGGCAGTGGCCATGTGCTGCCGACGGCAGTAGAAAGTACTGCCTGGATGTATGAGGTGAGGCAGTGGTGGGAGGCAGTGATAGTTGCTGGATTTAGATTGTCTTTCTGGCAGTGATTTGTGCTACATTGGCCTGTAAAATAAAGTAGTATATTGTGCTGACTTGGGCAGCACGGGGAGGGAGTAAAATATGCTGTCCAGGAATATGGCCCACGGCAGTACTATTTGGTGGCGTGGGATGCACCGTGTGGCAGTAGAAGCTAGTGTTTCCGGCAGCGTGCTGTGCTGGCTGCGGGCCCGAATGACGGCAGCACATTTTGCTATATTTAGGTAGTGCCCCGATGTACTGTATGATACTGCCTGCAGGTCATGGCAGAGGCAGAGAAATGTACTGTATTCTATTATTGGACAAAGCAGTAATTTCTGCTGCTGTGTGGTGCTGCTTTTTTTTGTACTTACAGGTAGTGACAAGTCTATGTTCTGGCAGTAGAGAATGCAGTGGAATATGATGACAGCAGACATGCTTCGAGGCTGTGTATTCTACTGCCTGTGGAAGCGAGTGGGGACAGTAAATTATGATGTCTGACGAAATGTGTGAAAGCAATGAAATGAGGTGCTGATAGTCTCTGGGAAAAGCTGCCTGATAGTATTGCTTTATGATACGAAAAGTGCTACCGTACCGTGCTACTTGCCGTGGTGGAAAGTGCTGCCGTGCTCTACTACTTGCGTATGTGTAAATCACTGCCACGCTGTACTGCTCCAGGATATGTGAATTGCTGCCCCACAGCACTACAAAAAGTAGTAGATTTTGATGTATTATAGAGCTGTCCAGATCAGCGTAAAGTACTGTCTGAGAGTGTTGTACTCGACAGGGGCATAGGACAGTACCAGTTACTGCCTGTGGCAGTGCAGTGTACTACCTGGAAGTGCTACCTGTGGCAGTACATTTCACTACCTGGAACTAGTGCTTGAGACAGTACAATTTACTGCCGGGAAGTCTATACTGAACCAGTAAATTGTAGTGCCTGGCGGTACTGACTCGGACAGAACGGGAAAGTAGTAGAATATGATGCCTAGGGTAATACTTTCTAGTGCCTACAATTGATGTTCAGGACGATAGAATCAGGTGGAAATGCCATTCCAGCCGCATGTTCAGGCATCTGGCTACGAAATGTCGGGCAGAATGGAGTATCTCTCTCGGTGGTCTTCATAGAAGTGTATAGGGATAACCAAGTGTGATCTAAAAGGATGTCAGAATTTTTATGTAGCAAGGACAACGATGCCTGAAGGATTGTTTCAGTTCTATCATTAGACTACACTACTCATAAAATCGAACTATCGTATCTAAAATCTTACTATCTCTACAGCCAGGACTATTGTGCAAGCAAATCGAGTTCCTTGCTGTTTCAAAACTACATGTGATGTTCAGACAGGAGGGAAATAAACACCATTACAGATGATTTGCAACAGGTTAGCAATCGGATATAGAAAAGTATTGTAAAGGATGAGAAGAACATAAGTATGAATGGAATGAACAAACTTACCATCATTGAACTATTTTTGCGTGCAACGGTATTGGTTGTAGGTTGGAATGACGAAAACTTATCCTATTCTAGTCTATTGATTTGAACGGTTTCTGACATATGTATTGCTTAGGCAATACATATGCCAGAAACCGTTCAAATCAATAGACTAGAATAGGATCAGTGAAGAAAGATACTCATGGTTAGTGCAATGTCTTCCATGGAAAACGTGTGGAAAGAAATGAGAGAGGGGAATGATACCTACTCGACAACGTACCAGCCTTACCTGTCATCTTCATGATAACCGGATGATGAAATGGTCCTATACGTCGCGCATCAACAGCCTTAAATAGACAGCTCATCCACTCATAATGACCTCGTCGTAACTGGAAGGCAGATGATTTGGCAGACGATGATGTGGCAGATGATTTGGCAGCGGATGATCTGTCAAATTTTCTGGACGTGATAAATTAGCAGAAATAGAAATCATGCCCCTACGCAATGTCAAACCAACCTAAAAGTCTTGGTATTGATGTTTAGCTGCATACTGAAGGAGAAACATCGAATAAATGCTGTAAATTAGAGTAGTAGACAATCCGAAAGAGAATTGCAACCGTGTTCTCATCTATATATTGTTTATTACCATAACAAGATTACTATTGAGGCCTATTATACCATGTACTGAAGCTAAATTGTAAATGATTCGTGTATTTCATTCAGAAAAGGAACCAGAAATCGTTGGAGGCATGAAAGCTCGCTGAAGAACCCAACATGGGAAATAAAGTCACCTGTTCCTTGAGTTAGGTAGGACACTAGACAGTGTGAAGTTTTCGATAAGATGTAACAGTAAGAAAATATAGGTACCATAAACTATTACAGTGGCCTGGTTAAAAGAGACGGATACCATCTTATTAGTTGCCTACTAGTTGACACTAATCCACAATTTGTGCAAGGTTCTCTCGAATCCAAAGAGAAGAGATGAAACGAACAGCTGTTCGGAAGAAAGGTACACCTCGAAGAACCCGGAGAAGGGTTGAATCATTGCCAATCCCATACGAAAGTGGGACAAGGCACGAAAATGGGGAAACCCCGCTAGTTTCGAACGAAACATTCGAGGTTCACGCCGATATACCGGACGAAAACGTCGGAAAAGCATCTGCTGAAGACGAGAATATTTCTAGTGGCAATGGAGAAGAGCACATTGGATTTTTTGAGGCTGGAAAAGTTACCAGAGAAGAAGAAACGATAGGCTCTGAGGAAGCTCGGCCGAGAGCTGTGATGACCACGACGGAGAAGAGGCAGCGGAAGATGACCGCGGACTTGTGGATAAACTGCTGACCTGGCCAGTATTCTCTGCAATAATATTGCTTAGTGGAACGCTACGGATGAAACGCAAGGACTATGAAGGTATGCGTGAGATGTCTAATTTCAAGCGGGACATTTCGGATCAAGCACCTAGCGACTCATACATGAGGAAAGTCATTTTACCGTTCATTCTGAAAACATGTTTCCCACAAAGCATGGATACAACGTGTGAAATAGATGTAACAAAAAGCGGCTCTAGGCTTGGAAAGATGTCTCCAGGACTGTCTAGTAGCCGTAGAGCTCATTGTACTACATCGGTACGAGTCGTGCTACCGAGCACATGGGCGGAAAGGGATATACAGACCGGACCCATTCTGGACTGCATAAAGTCTAGTAAAAGGGATAATAGTGATGAAAGAGAAGATGAAGCATATCAAATTGCTTCAGAAAGTATTGAAAACTCTTTCATTGTCAAATGCCGTTCAGCTGTTCTGAATGACCCATTCCATCGCATTTCGGTAAGTGCATCAGATCATGACGGTCACAAGATGCACAGAAAGGTATACGCCCGACATGGAGACGAGTTGAGGATCATATGTATGCCGACGACAAATCAAGAGGCCCAGGTGGCTAAGCTGGGAGGAGCCAGAACGAAACAGGGAAAGAACATCGAAAACTGGAAAGAATTCTAGGAGGAGAAGAAGTTTTGCAGCAAGGAGTGACTGGAGAATTGAAGCTATCATCATTGCAAGTTATCTTGCAACCGGAGAAGAACAAAAAGAATCAAATATGGAAGATGTGATAGGCCCGCAAATCGATGCAATGGAAGAGACTGAGAAAAGAAATGCGAGGCGTGTCGTCTCCACCACAACGCTCGACGGAGAACATTGCAACAATGATATTCGGGCAGGTGACGCTATCACTCTGTTTCGGCCAAAAAGTAAGTCTGATGGGAGCACATTTGAAGAGTTGCTACTCGTGAACAGACATCTGAAAAAGGGACGCTCTGAACATGCGACTTTTCTCATTTGCTCCACAAGGGGAGCAACTGGGCAGCTAAATCGCGAACAAATTCGGATGAAAGACGTCCAGCTCATAGGAGCTCCAGACAAGAGGTCTAGATGGCACCCCGGCTCTAAACGTATGGATGCCTGCAGTGAGGGGAATCTTTCAGATGGCAGGAATATATCGTATACCGATTTCTGCTATATGCAGATGACTTCCAGCCGTTCACAAGCCGGAAAGGAAGTTTTGGTGGCTGCTATATGCTTCCATTAGGCATACAACCAAGCAAGAGAGCAAGCTTCCACGCAGTCCGCGTTCTTGGATTCGTTCCCCCGGAGTTTCAACAAATGTTGTAATTGAGAGAGTTGTACCCGACATTGTGAAGGGAAGTACAGACGGTTTTCCAGCGAAAGATGGAAATGGAGAAGACGTGGTCATATTCCTGGATCCTGTTGGATTTATCGGAGATTACGCAGCTGTTTCGCATACTCTGGATGTCCGTGGACACACCAGTAATACACCATGCCATAGCTGCATTTTCGAAAAGCAAGATATGAGCAGCAGTGGAGGTTCACGAAATGCATACACAGCATTGCTAAACAGTCAGATGAGTACGCATGCCCGAGGAATGCACCGAAACAAGCTTGTGAGGGAAGTCGCATCGCGAGATCAGCTCAAAGTTCTTGGACTAAGCCTAGATCCGATTGAGAATAAGGCACTCCATAATTTGAGTGAATCCCTTAATCGTGTGCGGAGAGGAGTTCCTACAAACGAAGAAGGAGTTCCAGTTGTTCCTTGTCAATTCGATCCATATCGCTCTGCTGTAGTTGCCCCAGACCATCTGCTCTCCGGACTGGCTAAGATGTGATGAATGCGACAATCACTGCAGCAACACCTGTAATTCGAAATGTTGCGGAAACAGTTCTACTGAATACCCTCCGAATGTTCTGTTTGAGTAGTCAGAGTCAGGTATTCGGGCAGAACTACCTATTATCGATGAACATGAGCGATATATTCGCTGTTCTCGTTGTAGCTCCCCAAGCATTTTATTCGGCATTTCGTATCGTCATCGGGAACTCTTGGGACGGGTACGTCTGCGTTTTCGGAAGTGGACGCGGACGTCCAGTCTCTCTAGTACGGGTCCTAGTCGGCCCCGAGATTTACTAGAACAAATGAACGTCCGCGTCCAAAAAAATTAAAAAAATTTTGGATGCGGACGTCCACTTTCTCTAGTACATATGGCGGAATACTAGGGCTCGACATCCACTTTCTCTAGTACATATGGCGGAATACTAGGACTCCGACATCCACTTTCTCTAGTACGTTTGGCGGAATACTAGGACCCGACATCCAGTATCAATATATCAGCGAAAACCGGGAGGGAAGAAATTACAGCGGATGGTAAATTCAGGGCCCATATCGGACCGTATTTTATTCTCTCATTACGAAACTGCTCGTATACATACTGTCTCTCTAGAAAAGGAATACATATCTGGTCAGAATAAAGAAAGAATACCCGGTTAGAATAGAAACGTATCCAGCCAGAATACGGAATATGTATCCAGCCAGAATACAAAATACCTGTCAGCATTCGTCGAATCACCCATCTCCCTCACTATCGCGTTCTCCCTACCATCCGAACGCCATGCACCACCATCCGCACATACTTCAAGAACCCTCACGACCTAGATTCCAAAAAATCCGCTCCTTCGCAATTCCATCCACCGCTTTCCCTCGAACACCACCCAGGCCATTAAATCATCAGACTTCAAACACGAACATGGTCAGCAAAATCTTACACCACTTGAACCCACTCTCACTCTATCGTATGCCCCACAAATATACACATACCAGAAACACCTCACAGCTTCATTCCCCATCTTCCTAGATCCCTTCTTCACTCTACCTTGAGTCCTGCCGTTCCTGCTTCACCTCCTGCTGCATCATATACAAAACATCAACCCCAACAGTCAGATTCAAAGCGACGCTTACCATGACAGATATCCTAGAAACTCCCTACTTACCTCTCATCCATCCTACACACAATACAAACCATGATCCAAAACCTTGCAATGAATAATAATCATCATGATTATGACTTTGCGAAGATATGGACTGCTGACTATGATAGTCAGCAGTCCATATCTTCGCAAAGCACATCTTGGCACTCATGAAACTTACCTTCCGTCATCAACATTCCTGCATCATCTACACAACATCGGGAATCAACCACAACAGTCAGACTCAAAACCAACCTTCCCTCGCAGCATACTTTCAAAACTTCACGTACCTCTCTTCCATCCTCCGCTCAATACACACCATGAGTCAACAGGCTTCCAATGAAAAATATCGCATCAACGGAAATAGTCAGACTCAAAACACACGCTTCCTCAATGCATACCCTCAAGATTCGCGCACGTACCTTCGTCCATCCTCTACACTAAACAAAGCAAAGGCGGTCAAAGAATCTCAGTCGGTGATGAGGGTGGAGTGGAGCCTGCGGCGTCGACCGGACAAGCTTTCAGCGTCCGCTTAAGTTTTGCTGTGCATACTCGAAATCATCGCCGGCAGTGAGATTGAGTATGCCAAGCCATGGTCTCTGATTCCCGCGAACATGAGATCCGGATCGAGAACACGAATATAAACATATAATCAAATATATGGAATCCATTTGCTTTTCCTTACATGATCCGTGGCATATCCGCTGTAAAGCACATTCAGATTCCACGAAGTTTGGAAATAAAAAAGTTTATTATTACAAATGAATTAATTGAAAATTCATGTCCAGGGCAGTCGTTTCGTCCTTCCATGCACACGTTGCCAGCACGCAATGTGATGTAACAGTTGGAAATGATTGACTCTCGTTAAATTGCACCGTTGGGATTCAGCTGGAGTGTGCACAAAACTACTAACCCACAAAACTACTAACGAACACGTTACATCCAAGTCTCGAAAGCACCACAAAATAAAATTGGTCGCATCTGGACGGCACAGTCTCCCTGTTCAGCTCGCAATCCTCCCTTTTTGCGTCAAACTCGACATGGAATGCAAGTATGAAGGGTGCTTCTACTACTGCGTAGGTGCTTATGCGCTCGCGCTGCATGAGCGAACGTGTCGCTACGTTTGAACCCCTCTCCCCAACATTTCACAACGCTCGTGTCCCTGCCGTCACCC